>CAUYQV010068790.1:0-62407 GCA_963574575.1 Galagoides demidoff | reverse complement strand
TCACAGCTCACAGCAACCTCCAACTCCTGGGCTTAGGCGATTCTCTTGCCTCAGTCTCCCGAGTAGCTGGGACTACAGGCACCCAGCACAATGCCCAGCTATTTTTTTTGTTGTTGTTGCAGTTTGGCCAGGGTTGAGTTCCAGCCCACCACCTTTGGTATATGGGGCCAGCACCCTGCTCACTGAACCACAGGTGCCGCCTGAGAACAAAACTTTTGATTACTCGAAGGGCAAGGGATTCTCATGGAGCACTGCTTCCTAGAGCTGCCCTTACAAATTAACACAAACTGGGTGGCTTAAACAACAGAAATGTATTCTGTCACAGTTCTGGAGACCAGCTCTCCAAAATCAAGGTGTCAATAGGGTCATGCTGCTTCCTGAGGCTCTAGAGGAGAATCCTTTTGTGCCTCTTCTGGATTCTAGTAGCTCCACACAATCCTTGAGGCTGCATCGCCAATCTCCGCCTCTGTAATCATGTGGCTTCATCCCTGCGTGTGTCTCTGTGTCCCCTCCAAGGACACTAGTCATTGGATTTGGGGCCTATCCTAAAGAATATGACCTCATTGCAGCTCAAATAATTATATCTGCAAAGTAACTTCCAAATTACTTTGGAAATAGGGTATTTCCAAGTAGGATAGACATAAATTTGGGGAGGAGGGTGAGGTACTATTTCCATATGGAGCAAACCTGAATTTTATGCATCTTAGACCACGTGGGCTGCTGTAACAAACATACCATAAACTGGGTAGGTTAGAAACCACAAACATTCATTTCTCATAGTTCTGGAGACTGTCAAGTCCAAGATCAAGGTGCTGAGAGATTTGGTGTCTGGTGAGGGTCTGTTCCTCAGAGATGGCACCTCTGCTGTGTCCCTGGCTGGTGGAAGGAGCCAAAAAGTTCCCCCCCAGAGCATCTTTTATAAGGTCACTTATCCCATTCCAGGGGGCTTCTCCTACCTGATCTATTCACTTCCCAAAGGCCTCACTTCTTAATACCATCACCTTGGGGGTGAGGATTTCAACTTTTGAATTTGGTGGAGACACAAACATTCAGACCCTAGCAGGAGGAGATCCTCTTCAGCCTGCTACAGATATGAAGCCCAGCCACACAAGGGCCTGGAACCCAAAACAGAAAAGCAGGTGGCATGTTCTCCCCCCACCCCTCCACCACCCGTTTTGAGTGGACATTCTGTATTCTCTCTCTAGCACATGAAGGAAGCAAGGCTACTCCATCTCCCTTCTGTGATCTCCCTACCCAACAGCCCAACTCTCACGGCCTCTATATCCCAGTTTGAATTTCCCAGGAGACTCTGATGGGCCTGGTGTGGGTCACCATCTTCCTGTTAGGAGGGAGGATTCCTGGGGTGGAGCCCTCAGGGCTGGGGCAGCCTCCAGAGTGTGTGAGGGGCTGGGTGGTCTCTGGAGCAGCATAGCTGACCAGGGCTCATCCAGGGTGAGGCTATCTTAATGCAATACTTATGAAGTCAATACATGTAAAAAAAACTCATGATAAACAAAATATCAAAAGTATAATTAGAGACAGGATCAATACTGACATCTATACGCAGAAACCAGGGATGCTACAACCTGCAGTGTGGGGTTGGTCCCACCTGAAATGCCATTGACTTCCCCAGTGAGGATCAGGTCATGGAGCCAGTTAGCAACAGAGCAGTCCCACTGATTCCCCAGAAACTGATTCTTCCCAATAGCTTTTGGCAGAAATTCAGATATCAAAGTTCTGTGAGCATCTTCTCCTCTCCTGCTGTCATGGTCACCTATCTCCACCTTCTCCTCTGCCCTTCTGGTTGAGAGTCTTTCTCCGTGTTCCCTGGACCAGGACCAGGTTTCTAGATAGATTTAGCTGAGTTCAGAGGGGAGAAAAAACCCAGATGTTTCTGGCAACACATCAATAAAAGTATGAAGGCCGTGTGTGGTGGCCCATGCCTATAATCTAGCACTCTGTGAGGCCAAAGCAGGTGGATTGCTCAAGCTCAGGAGTTTGAGGCCAGCCTGAGCAAGAGCGAGACCCTGTCTCTACTAAAAAATAGGAAAAAAAGAAACTAGCCAGGCCATATAGTCCCAGCTACTTTAAAGGCTGAGGGAAGAGGACCTCTTGAGCCCAAGAGTTTGAGGTTGCTGTGAGCTATGACGCCATGGCACTCCACCCAGGGTGACAGAATGAGACTCTGTCTCAATAAAATAAAATAAAATAAAATAAAAAATTAAAGTATAAGTAGAGAGAACCATGACCAGCCAAGAAAATCATGTTTCTTGAGACAGGGTCTGAACATAATTCACCAACTATTGGGTGGTGAGTGGGGGTTTCTGTGATTGGAGAATGCCTGGAGACCTTCCTGCCTGGAGGGCTTCTCAAAGATCAGCCAGATGCCTGGCCCCACCTCCACTGCCCCCACTACTACCATAGAACTCGGGGTGCATAGGTTTGGCTGTGGGGGACTTGGGTATCTTCCCCTTGAACCTAACGATAGTGTCTCTGTCTTAGGCTTGTGGGGGAAGGATTAAAGCAGTGCTGCTCAACAGGGGTGCTAGGGGACATTTGGCAATGTCTGGAAACATTTTTAGTTTTCACAATTTGGAGCAGGTCAGGGGTACTACTGCCATATAGTAGATGGAGGCCAGGGATGTACTGGGTAAGTGTCTTTCAATGTACAGGCAGCCCCCTGCATTAGGAAATTATCTGGTCCCACGTGTCGACAGTGCTGAGGTGAGGAGGCCTAGATTAAACAAAAATGTACAATGCATGCTAACACAAATAGAATTCTAATAGCTGCAGCTAATTAAGCACTTACCATGTGTATATACTTTAAACATTTGCTCCTCCTTCATTAAACAAGTATTTATTTCTTTTGCACCTAGTTTGATAAATATTTAATTGGGAGAGCATTTAATCACTAAAACAATAGTGACGGTTATATAATAGTGTATAATAATAGCAGCTAACTTTTCATGAGCCCTTCCTATGCACCAGGCAGTGAGCTGGGTATTTTACTTGGTTTATAGCTCTTCAAACTTGCAACAACTTTATGATTAGTTGTGTTGAGGGATTGGATGCTCAGAGAGATTGAGGATTGTGCCTAGAGTCACACAGCTAGGAAGGGGGGAGCAGGAACTGAGGAATTAAACCAGGACAGACTTTATAGGGAAGGAGCCACGGGCCAGGGTGACCAGTAAGGAGGCTATGGCATGGTTCATGGAAAGATGCTGGTGGCCTCGGTTCAGATGACTGGAGCAGGAGAGAAGCAAGTTGGAGGTCCAACAGCAAGCACCTGGGATGTTAGGAATCAGGTATGTGATGCTGGCAAGATGTGGGGGGAGTAGGCAAGCTGAGGGTTCTCAGTGACAAGTAGGTAGGTGATGCTGGCAAGCAAAAGGGTCACATCACCAAGCAGGAGGGCAGTGCCTGCCAGCAGAGATGCTGATAGGAAGCAGATGTGGCATATAAGCACGTGAGCAGCATTGGCCAGTGATGTGGACACTGGCTTGTAAACTGGTGCCGCCCATTTCTGTCATTAGGTGGCTTCTCCCCCAGGAATCACTAGTGTCTATGGGAGGCGAGAGGTAGAAAATGTATGAGTAACTATGGAACAGGTGTTTTCAGGTGCTGGGGGCCCAGCAAGTTTTCAGGTGATTCTGGCCAAGACCTGGTGTATAGGACCGGGCGTGTGGGAATGTTGGGGTGCTGTCGATGGTTACTTGCAGAGGAAAGTCACACTACGAACTGCTGAAGAGAGCTGGAGTGAGCAGGGGGGCCTGGCAAGTCTGTGAGTGCTGGCCCTCACCTGGAGAGGGGTGGTGATTTGGGGGAGCAGACTTTAGACACCCGCATGGCAGGAGTGACTCCACTATCTTCCAGTGCAACAATGGGGGTTGGTTAGCAATCCCACTGCCCTTCTCCACTGGTGAACGGGAGAGGCCAACTTCCTCTCCCATCCAAACATTATATTCTCCCCACCTCTGGCTCTGCTTCCAGATCTAGAAGAAATTGTCAACGCCTGTCACAGGTAGGCAGACAGACAAGCTGCCCCACATTTTTTATTCTGAAGAGGCTGGAGCAGGAGGCTAAAGTGGGTCTCAAAGTTTCTTCAAACCTCACCTGCAGGCTCGGTGCCTGTGGCTCAAGTGGCTAAGGCGCCAGCCACGTACACCCAAGGTGGCAGATTCGAATCCAGCCTGGGCCTGCCAAACAACAATGATGGCTGCACCCAAAAAATAGCCAGGTGTTGTGGCAGGCACCTGTGGTCCCAGCTACTTGGGAGGCTGAGGCAGGAGACTTGCTTGAGCCCAGGAGTTGGAGGTTGCTGTGAGCTATGATGCCACAGCACTCTACCCAGGGGGACAGCTTGAGGCTCTGTCTAAAAAAAAAAAAAAAAAATCCTCACCTGCAGCCCTCTCTCTTTGCTTTTCCCTTTAGCGTCCCAGCCCTTGGCATTTGGGACAGGCTTACTCTCACCACAAAGTGATTTCCTCCTAGCTCCCCCCACCAGCCCCTCCTCGCCCTCTACCTTCCCCTTGCTGTGTCGTCCCCATTTACCAAATGCTCCTGCTAAGGCCAAGCTTCACTAACATTACTGCATTTTAAGCCTCACAGTGTGTATTTTACAGAGGCGGAACCTAAGGCTTGAAGAGGTCCAGTTGCTTAGAGCCAGCATTGTAACCCTGGCCTCTCGCATCACCCGCATCTGTTTCTTTGTCCATGTTTTCTTCTCCCCAGAAAAAGAAAAAACCAAGCTGCAGAAGCAGAGAGAGGATGAGCTAATCCAGAAGATCCACAAACTGGTGCAGAAGAGAGACTTCTTGGTGGATGACGCGGAGGTTGAGCGGTTACGGTGAGTGAGCTGCGTGTCCGCGAGCACTGGACTGCTGGGCACCAAGCGTCCATCGTCTGCTCCTAGGACTCACAGCCTTCCTAAGAGGCATGGCCTCACCCAGTAGTCCCCGGATACTGCATCCAAATGAACCCCAGCCTCTGGCCTGAGGACCCATTCTATATTCAAGAAAAACTCAAATCCAGCAAAAGTCTGTGTATCTTTAGTGAATGTCATTCACGGAGATGACGAGGGAGGAATTATATCACATAACACGTGACAGAGCTTCCTACATGCCTTCACAACTCATCAGGGCAACTTCTCAAAATCTTCACAAGAAGAGAGGCGCTCAGGGCCCCTTCCAACCCAGAGGGCAGCTTCCTCTTCATCCTGTGTCCCCAGAGACCTCTCCAAGGCCCCTGGGATATGCCTTGCCTAACTCAGCCAGGCTGGACCTACCAACTTTATCCTAGTGATTCTTGGAAGAGCTAAGGATAACTTGTTCTCTGAGAACTGACATGTGCTTTTTGAGAGCCCAGGTGAACAGGGTAGCTTAAAGATACAAGGTCAGGGGAGGTGTTGCCTAGCTCATGGATCTGCAGCAGGGAGGCTGGGTCCTGTGATGCCTCAGACTCTGCCCTGAGGTCTTGCTCTAGTTCTGGGTAAGCATTTACCCCATTGTTTGTTTAAAGGTGTCTGGTTTGGAGCAGGATCATCAAATACAACATAAACCCATAACACACAATAACATACACACCATCCGCAAAGTTTGGCACTGGGTTCCGCCTGCTAACCTATGGGCTTTATTTCGCTGGTTCCTTGATGTTTTCTTTGCTTACTGTGCTTTCCTCTTCTTACACATTCACAGGGAGCAAGAAGAAGACAAGGAAATGGCCGATTTCCTGAGAATCAAGTTAAAACCTCTAGACAAAGTAACCAAATCTCCAGCCAGTGAGTGCATACATTATTCCTTGTCCTCTTCCAAGAAAGGGAAAAGGATATTTCAAGAAGGTCTGGGGGCCAGAAGGGTGTGAAACAAAATGCTTCCTAGAGATCAAACTTGAACATGAGATGGTAGCAGGCAGGGCCAGCCTCACTGGCCTGCAACTTGTGCAGCTGCCGAGGGCCCCATGTCTAGAAGAGTACCATGCTTGGCTATTGTTGTCTTGAAATTCTTAATAATTTTGGGACACAGGGCCCTGAGTTTTTATTTTGCCCTGAACTCCACAAATGATATAGCTGGTCCCGGCCGCAGCTGTCCCTCCCTAATCACATGGTTTGGTGAATTTCATAGAAGGAACTGGGTGTCCACTCAGGCTCAGGGAGCTCTGGCCTCTGTTAGGGCTGGAATCTATGGAGGAGTGAGAGGCACAATTCTTAGAATTAGCTTCACAAGCTCCCCAGAGCAAAAACGGTTTTATGTGAAATTAGTCTGTGAAATGCTACATTCTTGACCCTCTGTTTGGAGGGTCCCAATGTCCACTAGAATACTGAAATGATAATGGATCCTGCTGTCAAGGAACTGTCATCTTTATTTTCACCCAGATGTGTCTAACTGCTGTATTAGTGAATCCCCTTTCAGTTATAAGAAATAGAGGATGGGTGCATTGGCTCACACATGTAATCCCAACATTTGGGGAGGCCAAAGTAGGAAGATTACTTGAGGCCAGGAGTTTGAGACCAGCCTGAGCAGGAGCAAGACCCCATCACTACAAAATTAGCAAAATTTTCTGGGTGAAGTGGTGCATGTCTGTAATCCCAGCTACTCAGGAGGCTGAGGCAGGAGGATTGTTTGGGCCTAGGAGTTTGAGGTTGCAGTGAGCTATAATGACATCATTACTCTAGCCTGGATGACAGAGCAAGACCCTGTCTCAAAAACAACAACAACAACAAAAAAAAAAAAAAAAAAAAACAGGGAGGGAGGGAAAGAAGGGGAAAAAAGAAATGAATGCCCAGTTCTGATTTAAAAATAAAAGGGAATTTGTTGAAGGAAGAGCAACAGGAACTAGGGCCTTAGGGGCTGAACACTATTAGCTCCCTCACTGTCCTGTTTCTCATCTCTATCTCTCTTTTCATGTTAGCTCATTTTCTCCTACTACACAGGCCTTCTCTATGGGGTCAGAACTCCAGGCTGGTAACTTACCAGCTCTGAGGAAATGCCACAGATCTTCTCCTCTGGTATCTAAATACATAAATGCCAGGGAAAGATTCTGATCAGCCTTTCTTGAATCATGTTTCCAACTCTTAGACCCATTACTGTCACTAGGAGACTGGGATGATCTGATTGCCTAGGTCTATGGAACATACCACTCCTGCAGCCACAGGGACATGAGCTGTTACCAGAGGAAGAGGGATTGGGACGCTTGCTGGGGAAACAAAGACCAAAAGCTACTACTATCTATAACCATAAACCCAGTTTTCACTGACCATCCATTAACATCCTATTAACACAGGGTTGTAGAGTTTGGGGAGGAAGGAAAGAGAACCATGGTCCCTTCTACTGGCCCTTAAAACCACAAGGCACATGGATGGGAAAAAAGAGATGATTCTAGCAAGAAATCAAAGCACCAAGACTGTACCACATGTAAAGGGCAAGTTTATGCCACTCATATGGTCCTGGAATCTCAAATTGAAAGATATAAAGCAACTCTAAAACCAGCAAAATCTCTAGGACCTTAGCAAGAACAAATGTAAAATTGCTACGTAGGGAACTTTCTGAATCCCATGGTACACAGCACTCCACAGATAAAAGCACCACTATGAAGATGGGTTCTCAATACAAATTAAAAAATCCATGAAATTGAATCACCACGAGGGGAATCAGTAGATCCAACAAAGGGAGTGTCCTTCCAAGAACCAGAAACAACAGAACTATTTAAAAGAGATAGTAGACCAAGTACACTTAATTTACTAAACAGACAAGAGAAGGAGTAACAACCAAAATGAAATAGCAGGATGCTTTGAAAAAGAATAGGTGGACTTGCAAAACATTAGCATTCTATAAAAATTATTGTCACCAACATAAAGTCAATGGATTAAATGCAGAGATATAGCTGAAGGGAGGATTCATAAATTGGAAGGCAGACTTGAGAAAATTACCTGGAATGCAGCACAAAGAGAAAAAGAAATGGAAAAGTAAAAGAGAAATTATGAAACATAGAAGATAAAATGAGAAGGTCTAACTTATGTCTGGTAGGAATTCTGGAAGGAGATAAAACAAAGAATGGGAGATGGAGGTATCTAAAAAAAAAGTATGAGTAGTTTCAAGAATTGAAAAATATGAGCCTATCTTCTTAGTTTTGGCCAAAAAAAAAAAAAAAAAAAGTAAAAGAAAAATATGGGCCTTCAGATTGAAGTGACTTGAACAAAATTCCCCATTTTCCATTCACCAAATACTTCTTTAATGCCAGGCACTGTGCTGTAAGCTTGGTGGGTATAATAGAGAAGAGAACTAACTAAGAGAAGGGCTAACAGCTGTGTTTGAAGGCTGAGAACTGAAAGCCAGTGGGTTCACATGAATGGGGAGGTAGCTATCATATAAAATGTACATTAGTTCTCCACATCACCTGCACAAAACCTAGAACCCCTGGCCAAGGGTTGTGGTGGGGCTGGGGCTGCAGACGGTCAGTGCTTCCCTCACCTTACCTCTTACTTTCTGTCTTTTTCTTCCTCTGCTCCTGTTTTGCTGCAGGCTCCCGGGCAGAGAAGAAAGCAGAGCCCCCACCTAGCAAGCCCACAGTGGCCAAGACAGGGCTGGCACTCATCAAAGATTGCTGCGGGGCCACCCAGTGCAACATCATGTAGTCCTCACATGGGGTGCCCCCAGGGCCACGGGGACCCCCTCCCACCCTCTTGTCTTCTTAGCCCCCATTTCACTGGGGCTTAAGAGCTCTCCAAGGCAGAAGGGGTTGAAGGCAAGCCCGTGACTGTCGCCAGGGGCCATGGCAAGGCAGGCGGGCCAGGCCACCCTGTACAGAGTGTAGCAATAGGGAGTCCCTCACCGTCGCATGGCCCTCCCCAGAGCATGCCGAACCCAGGAGTCTGTCTCACTGTTTATCTAACCACCAGGAAAGGTCCTCCCTCAAAAAAGTATATCTCCACTTCTATCTAGCTGTATCTAACCCACGTGCGAATGAACTGGGAGAGGGGCATGCTCCCCAGGTGTGTGTAGTTGTGACTTCTCAGCAATCTAGCACCATGTTGGACAATCCCCCCATCCACCCTCCCAGCTCTGCTGTCAGGCCTGCCCCAAATGGGCACAGGCCCTGTCCTGTCTATCCTCTCCCAATGGCTGTGCCCTGGAGGGCTCCACATAGCCCATGTGTCTCTAGGGCACTATCCCCATAGCCTTCTTGGAGACACAGAGGGCCCGTCTGTAAAGATTGAGCTTGTGTACAGTGTCACGGTCACATCTCCTGCTTCCTCCTATCCTGTGTCTGGGGGACAGTTCACATCAGGGGCATCCATTGAGCTCTCAGCTTGTTACGTCCGCCCCAGGCGGACACGTGGAGTAGAGTGGGACTCAGGGGGTAGGGGCCTTGGTTGGGGCAGACCCAGTGTGCAGAAAAGGTGGCAAGTAGGAGGCTGTAATGCCAAGGCCAAGATGGATGAAAAGGGGACCCAGAGCAGATGTTGACTTAGGCACTCCACGCCCCAGGGAGTGCTGCAGAGATGCCAGCAGATGCCACCTCACCAGGCCAACACACAGACCTCCGTGAAGAGCAGCAATGGTTGGGAGAGGGAGCCTGACCTGATTGCACCCCAACACCTGGTGGTGTGTTTTAACCAGCCACCAAACAGTTCCACCCGTTTAACTTGATGTACATTTGCTACAGCCAGCCCGGCACAGCCCGTGTGACCTCTCTGTACGTGTGTGTGTCGTGAGCGGCCTAAGTAGTTAGTGTAACTCAAGATTTGCTGATGTGCAATCATCTATCAGAGAAAATAAAAATGGAAACCACGTACACAGCATTTTAACAGTTTTTACTTTTTCCTTGATTATGGAAGTAATCCATGTACATAGTAAATCATTTTAAAAGTACAGAAAGTATAGAGAAGGTTTTTTTTAAATACCATTATTCCTCTAACTTAAGACTACTTTGACATTTTGTCATGTTTATTTTCAGTCTTTTTTTGTGCATTTCTTTTTCATGACTGACATCATATTGTATCACTTTAAAACCATTTTTTCCTACTTATATCACCACCATTCTCTTACATCATTAAAAGCTCTTTGTAAACATTAAACATTCTTCATTAATCTTACCAATGGCTGCTTAGTAATCCATCTTGTGGATATATGGTAATTTATCTAACCATTTCACTTGTCACTACTGGACAATTAGACTGTTGCCAGTTTTTCTGTGGTATAAATAATGTCACAATAAACCTCTTGGAGGAAAAAGCTTCATCTGAATGTCTAATTTTCTCTTAAAGATAAACTCCTAGAAATAAAATTCTGGGGTAACTAATGAGCAGCATTTTCAAAATATTTATAAATCAAAATTTAATCTGGGCTGGGTGCAGTGGCTCACTCCTGTTATCCCAACATTCTGGGAGGTCAAAGCAAGAGTATCCCTTGAGTTTAGGAGTTTGAGACAGCCTGAGCAAGAGCAAGATTCCATCTCTACTAAAAATAGAAAAACTAGTGGGGCGTTATGGTGGGTGCCTGTAGTTCCAGCTAGTCTGGAGACTTAGGCATGAAGATCACTTGAGCCCAAGAGTTTGAGGTTGCTACAAGCTATGACGCCACCACGGCACTCTATCCTGGGCAACAGAGTGAGACTCTGTCTCAAAAAATAAAAAATCATTAAAAAACAAGAAGTTAATCTGAATGTGCCTCAGTCACAGCAGTTGTGGAGTTGATGTGAAGTGTCTCTGGCAGTGGGCCCCACGGTCTTTGGTCTTTGGCTCCTTCAACCACGGGGACATGACCTGTCCTCCCTCTCTGGCACAGATGCTTCAGTCTGGGCTTTGGTCTGCATGTCATTTTCTTTCCAATGCTGGATAGGTTCCCTCAGGCCACCAGTGTCACCCCACCGGAACACTGTGTCCTCCTTTATTACCCTACACCAACCATGAAGTCAGGTTGTGTCAGTGTCCTGGGACTGACATCACAAACGACCTTGTACTAGGTGGCATAAAACGACAGAAATTTGTCCTTTCACAGTTCTAGAGGCCTGACAGCTGAAGTCAAGGTGTTTGGCTCTGCACACATAGCTCAGTGGTTAGGGTGCTGGCCACATGCACCGGGCCTGCTAAACAACAATGACAACAACAACAACAAAATAACTGGGTGTTGTGGCGGGCACCTGTAGTCCCAGCTACTTGGGAGACTGAGGCAAGAGAATCACAAGCCCACGAGTTTGAGGTTGCTGTGAGCTGTGACGCTATAGCACTCTACCAAGGGTAACATAGTGAAACTCGGTCTCAAAAACAAAACAAAACAGGCAGCGCCTGTGGCTCAAAGGAGTAGGGTGCCGGCCCCATATACCAGAGGTGGTAGGTTCAAACCTGGCCAAAAACTGCAAAAAAAAAAAAAAAAGAAAAGAAAAGAAAAGAAACAAAAAAACTTCCATTGCTCAGGGCCCGTATACCGAGGCAGCAGCCACATATACCGAGGCTGGCAGGTTCAAACCCAGCCTGGGCCTGCTAAATAACAATGACAACTGCAACAAAAAATAGCTGGGCGTTGTGGCAGGAGCCTGTAGTCCCAGCTATTTGGGAGGCTGAGGCAAGAGAATCACTTAAGACCAGGAGTTTGAGTTGCTGTGAGCTGTAACACCATGGCACTCTACCCAGGGCAACAGCTTGAGACTCTGTCTCAAAAAATAAATAAAGTCAAGGTGTCTGCAGGGCCCTCTCCTCCCTGCCCCCTGAAGGCTGAATGGAGGAGTCCTTCTTACCTCTTGCAGCTCCCGGTGGCTCCTGGCCCTTCCTTGACCTTCCAGTCTCTCCTTCTGTGCTCACATGGCCTCTCCTCTGCATTTGCGCCTCTGTGCGCCTTTGCTTCATCTTACAAAGATACCAGTCATTGGATTTAGGACCCACCAGATCCAATATGATCTCTTCTCCATCCTTAGCTCAATGGTTTCTTCCAAGACCCTATTTCCTAGTCAGGTCACATTCTGAGGTTCCAGGTAGACATGAATTTGGGGTGGGGGGCACCATTCAACCCACTGCAGACCTTTTCCATTTTAATTTGCAGTAAAAATTTAGGCTGCAAAGAGCCCACCACATCCCTTCTTCATAGAAAACATGGGTCAAGGAGGCCTGACTAAGACCAATTATAGAGCGGTTGGTTACTCACTGATGCAACAATCCCACAGAGATCGAACCCTCATAAAAATCCTGCCTCTAGTACTTCTAAGCTCTGGGGGAGACCTACCTTATGTTACTGCTATTCTTATTGATTTTTTAAAAACAAACAAAAAAGTTCATTTATTTAGGCTGTCACAGAAGAAAGTAATAACTCAGTATGTTCTGGAATCCCAGGGCTGCTGGCAAAGCTGGGAAACCATGCAGACCCTGGGCTTGGGCATACCTAGGCTTTCTCCTTTTGAAATAATAGGAATAGCAGTCCAGCCTCGAGGGCTCGCACCTGTAATCCCAGCACTTTGGGAAGTGGGAGGATTGAGTGCTTGAGGCCTGGAATTCAAGGTTGTGGAGAGCTCTGATTGGGCCACTGCAGTCTAGCCTAGGCAACAGAACAAGACCTTGTTTCTTAAGAAAAACAAAAAAGTTAGCTGGGCATTGTGGCCTGTATTATAGTCCCAGCTGCTCAGGAGGCCAAGGCAAAAGGGTTGCTGGAGCCCAGGATTTTGAGGTTGCTGTGAGCTAGGATGATGCCAGAGTACTCTACTCAAGGCAACAGAATGAGACTGTCTCAAAAAATAAATAAATAAAAGCCAAAAAACTGAACATACACTCACACACAACTTCCAAAAAGGAGTAACAGGTATTGCTGCTTTTCAGTGTACTTTGAGCAGTGTACACACACAAAGCTGATTAGCTCCGGCGGTCAGCCCGGCGAGGGAGGGCCTGTTACTCCTTCACTTTACTGAAGAGGAAGCAGCCGCAATCCCTTAACTTGGCCCCGTGGGTGTTAGTGGCAGGCTCATCATTCATCCCCCACCTCTGCTGGACCCTTGCTTATCCTTTCTCTGCCCACTGTCACTGAAAATCATCTTTCTCATTAAAAAACCAAAAACCAAAAAATACACTAAAAGTACTTCCATCTCATCTTTCCTAGCATCCACCACCTTTCCCTGCATCTTTCCAGCCATACTTCAGAATTAGCCATAGTCCTGTTGTCTCTATTTTTCTAACCTATAGATCCATCCTGAATCTATTTTAATTTGGTTTTCGTCATTCTCTTGCAACTGAATCCTCTCACCAGGGATGCAAGCATTTGGTGACATATCCAAGTCCAGGCACGTCAGCCACATGCTGTCCCAGCTCTCTGCAGCATGTGGTATAGACGCACATTTGGCCGGATCACCAGGACCTGCCGCTCTGGGTGTGCTTCCTCTGCTTAGGAGGAGCTCTTTCCCGCTTCTTTAACTCGCCTCTTCTTCAGGGCTTGGCCCTCGGCATTCTGTTCCTCTCTCCTGATCTCACTGTACACTTCTGATGGCCACATACACTCTGATAGACCCCTGGATTCCCTCTCTTCTAAGCTCAGATGCCAACTGCTCCCCAAGACTCTCTATTTGAGCTTAGAGCAGGCACATCAAATGTAAACTGTGGATCCACAAAGTATTGCCCTCAAGGCAAAATTCTACCTGCCATCTGTTTTGTAAATAAAGTTTTATTGGCAAATAACCACACTCATTTGTTCACAAATCATCTATGGCTGATTTTGTGCTACTGCTGAGTGGGTGTGACAGAGAATTAAGGCCTACATATCCTAAACTAAAAGTAACATCTCTGGACCTTTAAGAAAAAGTTGGCTAGCCCCTGACCTAAATGGTGCTCACCTTATCCTGTGTGTTTTTCATTGTGGGTTGTCCAACATCATCCTGGGACTTGCCCTTGGTGCCTATATTCCTCTTCATAACCACTCAGTGATCAAGCCTTTGGCTTCTACTCCTGAGTCTGGCCACACCCCAGCTTAGCACCCATCTTCTTCCACTTGGTCAACAGAACCTTCTTGATTGGCCTCCTGGGCATAATCGTTCTCCCCTTAAATTCATTCTCCACACAGCAGCCCAAGGTGATTTTCTTAGTAACCCAAACCTCATTGTCACGCCACTCTTTAAAACCATCCCTGTGGCTTTGGGATGAAATCATGCTCTTTCTCCACCCTTAGTCCCATGCCGTCCTCTCCCCAAGACCCCTGTTCATGCTGGGACCATAGCTCCCCTGGGCTCCTAGATTACCCTTGCTGTGCTCTCCATTGGTGCCTCTCCTAGATTTTCACTCATCATTCCCTCTGCTGCTGCTTGGTCTTTCGCTGCCCTGCTAGCCTTTCTTTCTGTCATCTTCTGCCTAGTCTTACCTGTGCACAATTCAGAAGCCAAAACCATCTTCCTGAAGGACGAGTCTAGCCAAGTGTGTTTTGACTGCTTCCCAGTTTAAAAGTCTCCTGCCAGGCATGGCAGCTCAGGCCTATGATCTGAGCTCTGTATGACAGCTGAGGTGTGAGGACAGTTTGAGGCCAAGAATTTGAGATTAGCTTAGCAACATAGTAAGACCCCATCTCTACAAAAATACAAAAAAAAATTGGCCAGGCACAGTGGCACGCAGATGTAGTCTCAGCTACTTGGGAGGCTGAGGTGGGAGGATCACTTGAGCCCAGGAGTTTGAGGCTGTGACAAGCTATCTTCGGGCCACTGCACTCCAGCCTGGGTAACAGACACCCTGTCGCGTTAAAAAAAGTCTCCTATGCTTTCCCTCCATCTTTGTGTTTTCCTAAACCCCTTCTTGGGCCTGGTTTCCTAAGCCCCTGCCGAATTTTCCCATCTCCCTTCTCACTGCTCCTCGGCATCAACCTGTGGTGACCTTAGGGACTGAACCAAGAGTATCCGAGGAGTTTGCAATAGGATGTGGTTGACATGAGCAGTTGCAGCAAAATGCTGGCAACAGAAGCCAGATGGATCAGCAGAGGAGTGACCATAATCACCCCCATATATCAGATGGGGAAACTGGTACTCAAACAAGAAAAGTGATTAGCTCAACGTCGCACGGAATGTGCATGGTCCAGACAGGACAAGTGAGCAGAGGCCTGGGGCTGCCAGCCAGGCCTGGGTGTTTATTTCACACATGTAATTCCAGCAGCATCGCTGTCCTCGTTCCTCACTGAGCTGTCATGAATTAGAAGTGACTCCACACCAGGGCAGCGGGGCCTGTCACAAACCTCTGAGTTCTGAGGTGGCTGGCCAGGCCTGCAGGATTCAACAGGCCAGCTCACTTGCAGTTGAGAAGCAGTGATGCCAACATGCCTGAGGCCACCAAAGGGGCAATGGGGCAGCGTGACAGGCCACATGGGCGGGGACAAACCACCCAGGAAAGCTGGCCTGAAGAACCAACATCAGGTAATGTTTCCAATCGGGAATGTGCTGGTTAATCCCACTAGTTAAGTAACTTCTGTGCTAGTAAGGGAGGTAGCCCTCTGAAAGGAGGGTGAGGGGAAGTTGCCTGGCAGTGTTAAATCTGAACCAAACCCACTGGCCTGCAGGGTTAGCAAAACAGAACATGATCTAGAAATTGACTAAGGGCTTCAGCTTGGAGCCAGGATGCCTGGTTCAAAACCCCAACAGGAGCCCTGTGTGTAGCCTGGGCTGCTTTCTCTACCTCTCTGCACCTCAGTGTCCAGACCTGGCTGAGACAATAAGTGCACAAAGAGAGATGATTCTTTGTGAGAACAAGTGCACGAAGTAGATGATTCTTGCTAAGTCTTTCCAGTTCTTGAGGGCCTGGGGCTGGGGACTGTCAAACCTGGACCATCCCCACAGAGCTGACAGTGGGCAGCTCCCTGAACAGACACTGCAGGGTGACAAAAGTTGATGTCACCCAAATGTCAGCTGAAGGCCCACATGTGTCTCCAAGATTTCTACCCCTTCCTGGAGGCTTCCAGGTCCATAATCACATTTGGCCCTACCTGCCTGGCCTTCCCAGTCTTCTCCCTTCCCTCTCCTCCCACCCAAGTCTGATGTGGAACAGAGTGCATCTTCACAGACACTGCCCGGGGCCCCAAGAACCTGTCAGAACATTTATGGAGGTGAGGGGTTGACATCACAGCTACCAGATAGATATGAGGATTGAACATTAGATTTCCAGCTTCCATCTACTGTCACAGCTTCCCTCCACCCCCCTTCACCATAAATCCTCTTCCTTATTAAAACAATTCAGCTCCCTCCCCTTCATGGGAGCTGACCTGCCTGGGGCCTGGCCTCCTTCCCACCCCTGCCTGCTCTGTGGGCAGACAGGGAGAATTTATATCTCTGCTGGTAAGAGATACATGGCTCAATGCTCATCCTCCCATAGGAAAGCAGCTGCATCAGGTGTGGGTTGTGATGGACAGTCACTGTTTTCCTCCGTCCCACTGGAGTGAACACAGAAGATGTAGGAGTGCAAGAGGGGTGCCCAACAGAGCCTGGGGTTCAGGAGAGGAGGACTCATCTCACTGAGATGCCAGCAGGAGCCCAAGTTGAAGATGCCAAGTTGAAGTTGAGTGTGCCAAGGGGCCTATCCTGGGCTGTAGGGTTACCATGAGGATCCCCCAGTACGGGGGGCGGGGGCAGGAGCTCACTGCATTAGGCTTCTTTCAGGTGTAAGTGACTAAAATTGAAACTAAACAAGCAAAACATAGAGAAGGACATTTTCTGGCTCCTGGGCTGGGATGTTGGAGATCAGAGGTACCAGTGGGTCCAGCGGGTCAAATGATGCCATCTGCTCTCAGGTCTCATCCTCCTCCTGCTGGCTCCCTCCTCCTGTGTGGCCCATATTGACAGTGCCTGCTTACTTCTTCCCTGGGTCTCCCAGAGGATTGATCTAATGGTTCCAACAAATATCCCAGCATGGAGTCTCCCAGGCCTGGCTTGGCTCACATGCCAGCCCCGGATCTCTTTCTGGGTGGGCTGAAGGCTTTCTGCTTAGCCATGCTGGGATCATCTGGCCGACTCCAGAGTCTCTTGTGCCAGAAGAGGAGAGAATGGATTCTGGATGGTTAAAACTAGTGTCCGCTGCCTCTTAGAGACTAAGAAACGGGGTTTCAGAGATGATCAGGGACTTACCCAAGGTCACAAGATGAGTTCACCAAAGCCAGGACAGAACTCAGACCCCCAGCCTGCCCAATGCTCTGAACCTTCTTCTCTCTCTAACATACAGCCCAGTCCCCATGGCAGCCCCTGGCTAAAAGAGAAGGTGGGTCCCTAGTATGCTTTTGACTTGGTTCACCCAAGAGCTGTTTGTTCAGCTTCCAACAACTGCTTGCCCATGTGAGCCACAGTCTAGCAGTGTTTGACAAGATGCAGCCCTGGGCCAGCCAGGTCTGAGCCTCATTGCTCAAGGGGCTGGGTTCAGTCTCCATGGTGCCCCAGTCTGCTCAACAATGTTAAGATAATTATTTATTAACAATTATTAAATTCCATTGAAATAATTAGTATTTAGAGTCTTATCGGTTCTCCTAGCTATTTTCCTCTATAACAATTCCACCCTCCTTTGTCCAGGATCTGTAATCAAGCGCTGCTTTGAGCACCATGGCTCTGTACTCTCCTTCAATCTGGGACAGGCCCTTGGCCTCTGTTTTTCACTGCATTGGCAGTTTAGAAGAGCCCAAACCAGTGGTTTTGCAAACAGAGCCTCCTTGGAGGCGTCTTTTCATCTGGGCTGTCTGCAGAGAGCCCCCGGGGTCCTGTTGCTGTCAGCACCAGGCAGAAATATTTGGCTGGGTCCATGTCTTGCTCACCTGGTTGTCCCACACCTGGCTCCTGCCTGGTACCCAGAAGGGGCTTGGCCAAAACCGGACTTGGGAGCTGTACAGAGCAAGGCTTCTTACCCAGTGAAGACACCTTCTCCAGTCTGCTAACAGGGAGCCTCATGCATGGCTCAGAAGACAGCTCGGCCTCTCCAAATTCACTTTCCCCATCTGTGAACCTTGGTATGGAGGTGGAGGGTAGGATGGGCTAACTGGTCTAGGAGGTCCCTTGAGGTTTTGAAACTCAGTTGTTGACCCTGGGACTCTCCCCTCTTATTTCCGAGCCTGGACTGGATTTCTCAGGCCTTCTAAGCCAATGGGCCACTCATTCCTCAAATACTTATGGATCATGGATGAGGCAGAACCTGTGACTTGCTTCTAACTAACAGAAGATGGCAAAGATGATGGGAGGTCGCTTTTTTTTTTTTTTTTAAAGATAAGGTCTCACTATCACCCCAGCTAGAGTGCTGTGGCATCATCATAGCTCACTGTAATCTCAACCTCTTAGGCTCAAGTGATTCGCCTGCCTCTGCCTGCTGAATAGCTGGAACTATATAGGCACATGCCACCACACCCAGCTAATTTTTCTATTTTTAGTAGAGATGAGGTCTCTCTCTTGCTCAGGCTGGCCTTGAACTCTTGTCCTCAAGGAGTCCTCCCATCTCAGCCTTCCAGAGTGCTAGGATTATAGCTGTGAGCCATCATGCCCAGCCTGGAAGGTCACTCCTTGTCTGGGTTACTTTATATGAGGCTCCCTGATGGCAGACTGGAGAGGGCATCTCCCTGCCAGTGTGATGAACTAAGCAGCCATGGGAGGAAGCCCATGTGGCAGGGAACCAGTGGGCTGACAGCCAGAAGGGCCTACAGTCAAACAGCCTTGAGGAAATAAATTCTGCCAATACCTGAAGGAGCTTAGAAATGAGCTCCACCCCAGTCAAGCCTCCAGAGGAGAATGCGGCCCCCCGCCATCCTGATTGCAGCCTTATGAGACCCTGAAACAGAGAACCCAGTTAAGCCATACTGGGACTTCTGTATGAGATAATAATTGCATGTTGTTTGTGATAGTTTGCTACACTGCAGTAGAAACCTAACAATCTTTTACTACTTCAAGCCAGGCCCTAGATCATGGGGATACAGAAGTGAATAAAAAAGTCAGACCATACCTGCTCTCATGAACCTTATTGCCCTGTCATGGGAAATAATTGAATAATCATATACATACATATTCAATGGTAAAGTATGATTTTTTATATACTATGAAAAAAGTATAATCTTTGCTACCTAAGAGACTGGAGTTAGACAAGGCTGATACTGAAAAGTGGGGGAGATTTGCCTCGTCTAGAGGTAGAAGAGGATCAGAGAATGTTTCCTTGAGAAATGATGTTTGAGCTAAGACCTGAGTGAGGGGAGCATTAACAAGGTAAAGGTACGGACAGGCAGTAACAACTGTCACAGATAGTGTCTACTGAAGTCCCAGGTCCTTCAGGTCCTCTCTGAGTGCTTCACTTATAGTAGCTCAGGGAAGTCATAAATGAACACCCTGAGGCCAGGCGAGGCGGCTCATGCCTGTAATCCTAACACTCTGGGAGGCCAAGGCGGGAGCAGGAGTTCGAGACCAGCCTGAGCAAGAGCGAGACCCCCGTCTCTAAAAATAGCCAGGCACTGTGGTGGGTGCCTGTAGTCTCAGCTAGTCGGGAGGCTGAGGCAAGAGGATCACTTGACCCCAAGAGTTTGAGCTGTGAGCTATGACACCATGGCTCTCAACCCTAGACGGACTGAGTGAGACTCTGTCTCAAAAAAACAAACAAACAAAACACCTGAGCAAGGTGGTCTTATTATCTATCCCCATGAACAGGTGGGGAAGGAGGCATCACAGAGTTTAGTGGTGGAGGAGTGATTCAAACCTCTGACTTCTCAGCCTGTGTTTCAGCCACTGCCTGGCCTTCCAGCCAGGGATGGTACGTACAAGGCTCTGTGGCAGAAGGGAGCAGCGCGTGGCCAAAGGGCTGAACAGAGGCTGCTGTGGCAGGCTCCAGGCCAGAGTTGAGGAGTAGCAGTGCAGAGGGACAGGCTCGGCAGGGATCAGGCCCCAGAGCCCACACTCAGGACCTCATTGGCTGCCCCTCTCACAGAAGCCGTTAGGGATCCTACTGCAGAACAGGAATTCCTTCCGCAAGATTTCTCTCCGGATTCCTTATCTCAGGCATACCAGACTTGGTGGCTGCTGATGCACCAAAAGCAGCGATTCTGTGGCCCTTGGGTGGATTTGTCTGTACTCACTGTGACACCAGAGGCTCTGTGAGTGGAGAAGGGGTGGAGTGGTAGGAGCAGACTGTCCCCCGTGCTCGGCCCTGCATCTGGGAAGGCTTGTAGGTGGAGAGGGAGGAAGAGGACTTCCCGTGAGCTGCACATGGGATGGGAGAGAGGGTGCCAAGCGAAGCCAAGATGAGCCCTTGTCCTCCCCCACCCAGAGATGCTCCTGGCTGGCTCCCTAGCCCAAGCTTGACTCCTTCCACCCTGCAGTGGTTTCTCCCCCTTGTCCTTCTCTGTGCCCCAATTCCCTCACTTCCAAATCCTTTCCTTCTCAGAACATGCAAATTCTTCACCTTGCTGAAGAAATGCCCAGCTCTTGATCCTCTGGCATGGGATCTTCCAAGCTCCACATGTCTTCACCTAAAAAATGAGGAATTCTCTCTTTCCTGCCAGTTCTGTAATTTGCCAACTGCTTCTCAAAGGTGGCCAGCATTCCTCATATTCCACCCAAGGCTGTTCCCAAGAGGGCTACTCACCTCCCAGGGAGAGATGAGAAGTATCCTGGGGGGGAGGTTTTGACACTCTGTTCTGGAAGTATTACTTCAGATGGGCAAATTGGATCAGTCTTCTCTGCATCTCTTTCCAAAGAGCAGGGTTAGAAGAAGCTGATGCTGTCACCACATCAGCAGCTGGGAACTTGGCCAGCTACTTCAGGAGCGTGAAGCAAAGCCACTCCAGGGATCGCAGGGTCAGGAAGAGCAGTGCTGGAGACCACGCTGACCCTTGGCTTAAAGGACCAACTCTGGGCTCTTGCTCCTTCCCCAATCTCAGAGCTAATATGCAGCCCGTTCTAATGTGCAGAATGGAATCTACCACCCCAAAATGTGACTCTTTAGAAAAGGGACTATTTGAGCTGAAGGCCACTGAGAAACAAGTGCAAGAAGGACTCTCTGCCATCCCCCCTCTCCTCTGAAGCAGGTCATGAGACCCTCACATGAAAAGCACCCTCCCTGTACCCAGGGAAAAGACATGCTTTATGGGGACAGGGGTGAGGGGCATGAGGAGAGGGACCTGGATGCACAGTCCATGCTGCTTCCTCTAGTTAACTTCTAGCTCGTCCATGCTTTTGTCTTGTCACGCTTTTCCATGACTTTCTACTCTATTAAACCTAGCATAAAAACACCCAGGCTTAACTGTTTTCTGCAGGTCTTCATCTCCTTACGGAGGCTCCTGTAAAACTTGCATTAAACAAGTTTGTATTCTATTCTCCTGCTAAGCCGTCTTTGTCAGTTATGGCTCCACTAGGGTCATCCCCACCCCAAATATAGGTCACTGGTGGGCGGAGGCCGCAGAAGCTTGAGTCATGCTTCCTCCTTTGCCCATGGGGATGCAGCTCGAAACCAGGGAAGATAAATCCCAAGCACAATGCCTCTTCCAGCAAAGGGAACACAGGGCCAACTGCAGCTCTTGGGGAACAGTACGACTCCCTCTGCTATGGACAGGTCTGCTGTCACTCACACAGCCATCTTTTAAGCTGTCTCCTACAGACCATCCCCTTATGGGATGTGCACATGGTAAATGCCTTGTCCCATTTCCAGCCCTGGTCTAGACCTAACAAAACCTCCTCAACCCACTCTTGAGGGGCAGGACGGCAGCTCAACTTTTTCTGCAAAAAATTGCTATCATGAAAACCGTCTGGAAAGGATTACCAAAGGTCAAGAGCTTCTAGGGTTACTAAACTTTAAAAAAAACTTGTGCTTCTTCAAGAAGCAATTTACTGAAGTCTCTTCTAAGTCCTTTCAAATTCTTGTTGGGGATGGAGGGGGCAGGTGATGGTGGTCTTAGGGGAAGGGAGGGCTTCACTACTGAATCTGTGCAAGAAGCGTTTTACCAACTGGCTTATTCTAAAAAGCACGCTTAGTAGTGACCACAAACACGGCAGCAGGCAAAGTGATTTCTTTCACAAGGAGAGAGATCCTAGTTTTTTAACAGGAGGTTTTTTGTGGCTACTGCGTTTTCCCACACCGTATTTATAGGTCAGAACTAAGGCTGGGAACTCGGAGGATTCTAACCACGAAAGGTTAACCATCCAGTCGCCTGTGTGGACTGCATGCTGAGTGAAAACAGCCTCTAAGATATCAGACCAGTCTGCCTACTCTCAAGAGGGGGAGGAGTTGGGGGATGAGAAATGAAAGATGGCAGAACTGCCCTGGTTTACAATCCCTCCCCACAGAGAGCCAGACAGACAAAAGCACTGGATAACTCACATTAGATGCTTGCTCTTAAAGTTTATTGACAACTGTTTGGTCCCAACACACAAAACAGCACTCGAACCACAACAAAAGTGTTCAAACAAAGTAGACAAGTAAGAAAAACATCTCTTCCCCCAAACCCAATCCAAAACAAACAGTGCAAGATGGGAAAGGGGGGTTTGGTGATAACATTTGTCTTTTTTTTTTTTCTTTTTTAAACAGATAAATCTAATCCGGTACATCTTCTCACCCAGAAATAAAGAATTCCATCGTCTTGATGCTCATACATCATTTTATCACATCATTTAATTAAGCCTCTGGATAAAAAAATAGAGAGCAACTGGACTGGCCACTGTGGAGTACATTATGAACACAATGTGCTTCCGACATATTTGCTCACATTTTCGACTGGCGATTCTCAGAGTCACACACATGTCCCAGACTAAGTGGCAACTCCAATGAATGGTACTAAGACACACACAGCACTGAACTTATTTCTTCTTGTTGCCCAAAGAACCTGTTCTTTGAGACTGTTCCAGGTGACTTGTAATGAAACCTCTTATGCTTTTAAAGTCCACAATTCTTTACATGCTAGCAAACTAAAGTCCATGCGTGCAAACTCAGCCTTATGAAATCTTAGAATAAGGCAACTGATGTTCTCAACACCAACATTATTACATTGTTTAAAAGTTTCTTTAAAAAAAAATTGCACATTTGCATTTTACTTCCTGCAACACTATGTCTGTAGAGGAAATGCCTTCAGAAGGGTTTGCAGAGTGCCATAATGCTTAGAAGGATTTTCCAGTGTTGTTTCGTCTTGATTGGGGCCCAGTTGAGAACTGGGAATCACTGGCTTCATTTAAAAGATTTGGGGAACAAAACTCTAACTTGTAAAAATCTCTCTATAGCCCTTATTTTGTGGCATTTTATCTAAATGCTGGCTATGAAATCAGAGCCCATTTTCTGGCTTTCTAGAAGTTACAAAATATAAACATTTCCCCAAAAGAAACCATCTAACTAGTGGAAGACCTTGTACCCACAGGTTCTTTCTGCTCTATGAATGAATCCGCCTTTTTTTGCCCAACAAATACAATCCATTGTAAATGTCAGGTTTCTCCAGGGGGTGAGAGGCCACCCATCAGCGGACGCCTCAGCACCTAGGGAAGAAGGCCATTCCATATCAGACACCACAAAAAACCCAAACATGCTTCCAACAGCGAGAAGTAACGAGTAAAAACAGACACTATTAAAAGATGCTGAGCTAACACACACACACGTATACTCACATAAAGCTTCCCAGCTACCAGCTTTAAAATTACAAAAACAAGGTTAAGCTGATCAACCTTGGCCTTCATCTGTATAGATAGAATTCCTGTCTCTTCCTAGTGGAAATAGTATTGATACCGCTCCTGTTAAAGTATCTCACCACTCAGCTCTGATTCGTAATTTATGCATTTGATGCATATTTTAGAAAATCAGACTCTCTTCCCAATATTGCCTCTCGACACACAATAATGTGTGCTGTAATTCAAATGCTGACTTTAAATCCATGACACCAAGACCATCTCCTTTTCCTTAACCTGCTCCATATCAGACTGGAACTTAACATAGAAGGGAAGCTTAAAACATTCTCAACTTTCTAGAAAGCTCCTAAATGGAACCCTTAAGTAGAAACATTTTTAAAAATTTGTGAAGCCACATTTGTCAACTACAGACATAGTTAAATAAAAAACAAGGCACACTTACAAGTCACATGGAAGCCCAAAACCTTCATATTCCAACCTGAAAATCCACTCTCAACTCCTTGCCCACCCTTCTCCTTCAGTGTGTGAACATACAGGCTCACGGGACAGGCTTTGTTTCAAAGACACATCATGCATTGGATTAATACTGTCGGAAACATCAGTAAGCCAAATCTGAGAGACTATATTATGCTACATGTAAGATAATACCACCAATGTGGCTTGAAGGGAGTAAAACCTCTTTCTGCTAGCTGAGTTCTTACTGCTTTCTTGTCACAGAACACCAATATACTTCATAATACTCAAGAAAAATTTGGGAAAATATATTAAGGATTCTTTAACAAATGCCAAAAGTTCTTTCAAATAATTGGGGGGAGAAAAAAGGAAGGAAGGGAAAAAAAGCACTTCATCTCAAAGCTGTTTTCAGTGTAAAAGAAACAAAAACATTATGGAATAAATCTAAAAATGAAATAAGTGGTTTCCGGGGGGGAGGGTTCATTAGAACAGAAAAGGATGTGCTTTTGAACCCACTTTTGTGTGCAGAATCAGACAGTTTCTTCCCATCCTAATTCTATGTTCAAAATGGAGTTAAAGCTTGGTTATAGGTGCAAAGGAGAAGTTGGCAGCCAATTTTACTCTATTTTTGGGTTGCTTTTTGGCTGGGCTTTCCAAGGGGTCCTTGCTGAGTAGAGACTCTGGGGTTTCTGAGGAAGAACAGGGAGGCACAGGGACAGCCGCTGAGACGCTACATGAGCTGGAGTCAGAGGTCAGTGTTTCATTCTTTACTGGTATAGGAATTTCAATTTTTTCTTCTTGGTTTAAAAGCATAATTTCTGTAAATACAGAAAAGCAAAGATTCAGTTCTAGGACCTGTAAGAAGTGTTGGTTTTCAGTTTCTTACTCATATTTTCTCAAAAAATATTTAATAACCCCCCAAACGTCACACTATGTTGTGTGCCAATGTTATATGTCACATAAATCAAATACTTACAAACTAACATCTCATCTCACACCTGGATTATAAAGATCTCTATTTTGGGGTATAAATCAATGGGCAATGGTTTAAAATGATTTTTTTTTCCACTTGAATTCTCTCCCCATGCATTCTGTTAGATAGCTAAGGACCCATAAGCCATACATGACTTAAAGACTTTCTTAGCCAGGAGGGGACTTAGTGTCAGGGAACTCCTGGCCCACTGTGTTTACAGAGGATCCATACTCCTTACATCTCCATACATCCAGATCAAATAGGGTAGGATAAGGGGAGAACTGCAGAGTCAAAATTACCTTTAAAAACACAGGGATTCAAATGCAGCCAGCTCTCCTGTGGTGTTTATAGACAGCTGAGCCACAAGTTACTTACCTGCTGAATATACAGAGCCATATGGCTTGAAAAAGATGTGTCATTAGGCCTTAGACTCTCATTGTGTATGGCAAGGGGCTCTTGCTAGTAAAGGCACATGAAAGGTGAAAGTGACAGAGGGGACAACAGGATCCAGCTCCCTTCTAAGGCTGACCCTGAAGAGAATGGCTGACAGAACCGCCACACTGTTTGAGTTATTCCTGTCTCTCTTGTGACATGTGTGGTTGAACTCATGGATACTAAATGTACAAGAGCTGCAACCCCACAGAAGAGCTAATCAACCTACCACCAACTCTGGTTGACATTCCAAAAGAACACTCTGGAAGTGTACACCTGCTTGCACATGATAGTTCTTCTCGTATCAGAAGGCAGTTATGTTTCCCCCCACTTCCTACTTTCCAGGTAAACAGCCTCAGTTCTCTCACTGGGCAACAGTGGCAAATGCTGCCTAAGATGACCAAGGATGGTAAACCAGGTTCCTGGTGCTCTCCTGGAAGCCACTAACGGCAGCAGGAGGAACCAGATCACCAGGGATGAAGAGAAGGGAAGGACCTCGACAGTGTAGGTGGGCCATCTTCTCAGCAGGCCAGGCAATACCACAGAAAGACAAGAGGCCTACGTTCAAATCCCAGCCCTGCCACTTCCCAGCCCAAGAGCCTGGGGCCAGATGCATCTCTAGTTAAGGCACAAGCTATGCCTTAGTTGACTCAGTTGTTAGAATGGGGTTCTACGCCCCCCTCAGAGCTGTGGTGAAGTGTTCAAGGTGTCAGTCCCAAGCATGGGGTTGGCATGCAATATTGACACTAAGTTGGGACTCAACACGGTCAGCTGAGCCTTTCCGTTCTCAGACCACTGGGCAGAGTCCTCCCTCCATTCATCCTTTCACAAAGCCTGCTAGACCCCATCCTGAGATGTATGCAGGTGGTGACAGGTGTGCCTCAGGGTAGCTAGGAAGTCCTTCATGCCCTTCTCTGTGAGCCCTGCCTCTGCCAGCAGCACCCCTCAGAACCCCACACTGCCCTTGCCCGATGCTCCCAGGCAACCTCAGCTGTGAGTCTGACTCTGTAGGAACCCTAGCAGGAAAGGTCCTAAATATTCAGCATGAGTATTTTCTTTTTTTGAGAAAGAGCCTCAGGCTATCGCCCTGGGAAGAATGCTGTGGCATCACAGCCCACAGCAACCTCCAACTCCTGGGCTCAAGCAATTCTCTTGCCTCAGCCTCCCAAGTATCTGGGACTACAGGTGCCTGCCACAATGCCCGGCTATTTTTTGGTTGCAGCCGGCATTGTTGTCTGGCAGGCCCAGGCTGGATTCAAACCTGCCAGCTCAGATGTATGTGACTGGCGCCTTAGCTGCTTGAGCCATAGGCGCCAAACCAGCATGAGTATTTTCACACCTGAAAAGGTACAGTTTCTCCTCACTTCCATCAAACACTTAACATACTAGCATGATGGCTTTATTTTTTAAATACACAAAGAAAACCCCCACAAGAACACAGCATCTCCTACCAGAAGATTCTTGAGGGTGCTCCTCAAACTGAATGAGATCGGCAGATTGGAGGACAACAGGGTCTGGTGTCAGCTGAGGGGATGGCAAGCATGAGGGGACAGGCGCACACAGGAGGTCGACGGGGGAGTCACTGGTCAGGCGGAGAAGTTCCTGCTCCGTCTGACTGGGCCCTGGACAGAGAAGGCAGCCATGACTCTGTGATCTTGACAGCATCAGCCAGAGTGCAAACACCTAGTATGGGCCTAGGGTTTTCTTTCTGTTCCTCAAAGATTAAAAATGCCAGCAAGTACTTGAGGTTAAAAAAAGAAGAAGCCATTAACAAAGACTGTTGGTAAATAAAATGCCACAAGCCAGTATCTCCTAAAGATTTGTGTTCTTAGGAACACCAGGTTCTTATAAGCCCCCAACTGAGAAAAAGGTTCTGCATTCAGTTTCTAAAGAGTGGAGACAACCCTGAGAAGGTGTATACAGAAGCTCAGAAGTAGAAGGCCTGGGTCCCGGTTCATCACTTCCTAGGTGAGAGACTATGCATCTTCCTGGAATTCTAGTTCCTCAGTTGTGTAATGGAGGTTCCTAGTGCTGAAGGCTGAGATGATTTACAGTCAGGTGCTGTACATTTACAAAATGTAAAATGCTGTATAACTGAGTTATCCCAGAAACACAGGTTACGGTAATACTTCTATCTTGCAGAATGGTATGCTGACAAAATTCTCACACATAGCAATGAATTCAAAAGTCCTTCAGTCAAGTGAAAACTGCTATAAAAAATTCAAGAGAGTTGATCTCTGTATACTACAGAGATGGTCTGACATAAAATCTATGCGACTCAATGTAACTATGAGTCAGATTAACACGTATCGAGTCTTTTCTAGGGGAGTCCTGTGACAAAGCCTCTCTGCCCAGACTTAGGCTCCTCCAAGTCCTCCTCTAGACTAGGCCCTAACCTTGGCCTCCCGAGTCTATCCTGTACTGCCAAGTCCAGTCTTAGCAAGAATTTTGAATCAGTTTAGTGAGACTCCCCTGGCCTTGACATCTGACCACCCTCAGTCTGATGGAATGAATTCCTCACCCCTACCCTTGCTGTCTTCGCTCACGGCCTGCCTTTAGCGGAATCCTGTTAAGCAGTATCAGTGTGAACGCCCCCACCCTGGATGGCTCCCCTGAGTCATTTTCTACCCACTCACCCCTCACTCTGCTCCTCAGATGTAAATCCCTACTCAACCTTGTATTTGGAGGGGAGTGCTCTCTCCTCTATTGCAAAAGTCTTGAATTACCATTTTAACAAGTATCAGAATAATTTTTTTTTTCTCTAGCATCTGAACTGGGATAATACAATCATTATGGGGTTGCCAATATCCTTCAAGGACCTTAGCCAGTCAACTGTGCAATGCTATCAAAATGCAGGCCACCTGTTCCTGTTACTCACTAAATACCAAAACTGCTTAGAAAAATGTCTGAACATTTAACTTCCATGAGTGAAATGTTCTGCTGCCCTCCTTTCCTCCACCCGCCCCAGCCCAAGCCATTTCTCCCTGAATTTCATGTGCTTTGGCTCATCTGCTTTCCCTCTCTTACCATTGCTACCTGCTCCAAGCTTGGGTTCAGAAGCTGTGGGTTCAGGGACCTCCAGGATGCGCTCACTATCTGAGGGCCCGTTTTCGTGATTGGCAGGGGAAAAACCGAGTGAACTCAGACGACCTGGAGGACAAAGAGCACCCGTCAGAGAAAAAAGTCAGTCAGAGAAAGGTGATTTTTAAGTTGGGAGGGGATCAGTGCTTACTTACTTTTCATGTCATTTTTTAACACTACAATTCTCTTATGACCATGTCCTTTTATCCAGACCACCTAAACACAAGACATACTACTGGTTAAGCAGTGGAAAAGGAGGGGACACGAACCTAACATTCAGGAAGAGTGAGATCTCTTGTGCCTGCTTCAATAGACTAGAATTCAGAAACTGAGTCAATGCCAGGAATGTTTTTACACTCTTTCCGTAGCTTTTTTTTTCTGAGTCTCACTTTGTCACCCTGGGTAGAGTGCCGTAGTGTCAGCTTAGCTCACAGCAACCTCAAACTACTGGGGCTGACGTGATCCTCCTGCCTCACCCTTCTGAGTAGCTGAGACTACAGGGACCTGCCATGATGCTCAGCTAGATTTTCTATTTTTAGTAGAGATGGGGTCTTGCTCTTGCTCAGGTTGGTCTTGAACTCCTCAGCTCAAGCTACCCACCTGCCCTGGCCTTCCAGAGTGCCAGGATTACAGGTGTAAGCCACTGCGCCCGGCCTTTCGGTCACTTTTAAAGCAATGGAAGAAGCTGAAAGAAACATGTCCCTTATAAAAAGCTGAAGACAGTTTCAGAAATATCCTTTATCACTCTCAAAAAGACCATATTCCAGACAACCATTTTGATAAATTAAGATTCCTACATGATAACACTTGCCATTGTTTTGTAAAAACTACGCACAACCTGAAACAATTAAAAACCATCTCCCAGACCCCTTAAACTAAGCTCATGAACAAAGGGCAGCATCACCTCTGCAGGGTGATGTTGCTCCCCTCTCTGCAGCCATGTCAGAGGGTGGCTCTTGGTACCAAGGGCTCCCGACACAGTCTGTCACCAAGTTCCTGATGTCAGCTTCCAAGCGTTTCTCACTTGTGCCCTTACTGCATCCTCTATTCTACTACTTTCCCTCAGGCTCGAAACCTCCATCTAACACTGAGCCAGACCTCTGTGATGGCTGGGATCCGAGCCAAACCCCCTCTTCCACTCCTCCATGGACAGCGGCCACCGTGATGCTTTTCAAGTGCAAACCTGGGGCTCCTGCTCTCTCACTGCAGAGTCTCGCTCCCTACCTGGAGGAGCACAGCCCTTTGTCACTGACTCTTCTCTGTTAGGCTCTAGCAGTTTTAATCCCCCATCCCCATCCCACACTCCGCTCTTCGTCTTGCTGCGTGGCTCAGAGCGCCCCTTCTCCTCATCACCCTGTGCACATCCTTGCCAAGTCCACTCTGGGACCACCATGCCCCGGAGTGGCCTGGCCCACAGCCCTCCTCAGTGCACTCACTGAGCATGGGGCTCACTGCTGTGGCTACGCTGACTACACTGACTACTCTCCAGACTCTATTACCTGGTGGGGCCTGGGACTTGCTCATCTGGCAAATAGGGATTTAATAAAGGTTTATAGAATCAATGAGAAACACTAAAGCCATTTATTTCATTGCAAACACCTGCCATTTTACATTTCTGTTCAAGAGCGCTGGCCTGTGGCTCTTCAGGCAGGCACTCTCCAAGAAGCTGAGAGCAACACCCACCTGTGGGATTGCTCCCAGGAGCTCCTCCACACTACTGTAGCCATATGTCTTGGGTTGCAGTGTTTCTCCAACATACTTGGTATAGGCCATGGGAAATTCATGAAGGAAGATCTGCTGGTAGTGGTAAGTATGAAGTAAAGACCGCACATTCTTTGCAAACAAATACAGGCTTGTGAGCTTCACACATTCTTCTGACTCATCATTAGTGAAAACCTGGTTCAAAGCAAAAAAGCAGTATTAGCAACTTCATGAGAGACTAGCTCCGTGCCCCTCAGAAAACAGGCTTTCAGTTGAGGATGAAAAGGCCCAAAGGTGATTTGAAAATGGGCAATAACCTGAGGAAGAGGAGGGAGTCATTCAAGGATAGGCTCTAAGACAGTGGTTCTCAACCTTCCTAATGCTACAACCCTTTAATACAGTTCCTCATGTTGTGGTGACCCCCAATCATAAAATTATTTTCGTTGCTACTTCATAACCTTAATTTTGCTACTGTTGTGAATGGCAATGTAAATATCTTATATGCAGGATGTATTTTCATTGTTACAAAGGGGTCACGACACACAGGTTGAGAACTGCTGCTCTAAGAGAAGGCTACAGCCTTCAGCAAACAAGTGCAGAAGGGAATGAAACTGGGAAACCTGTGTCTCAAACAAAAGGGCAAACCCTGGTACAGAGAGCTGCATACACAGTGCAGACAGAGCACTTTCTTTTTTTTTTTTTTTTTTTTTGAGAGAGTCTCAAGCTTAGTAGAGGGCTGTGGCCTCACAGCTCACAGCAACCTTAAACTCTTGGGCTTAAGCGAGTCTCTTGACTCAGCCTCCCAAGCAGCTAGGACTAACCAGCACTCCCCACAAAGCCTGGCTACTTTTTGAAGAGACAGGGTCTCACTCTGGCTCAGGCTGGTCTCGAACTTGTAAGCTCAGGCAATCTATCTACCTGCCTTGGCCTGCCAGGTGCTAGAATTTCAGGCATGAGCCACCATGCCTGGCTGTCAATGGAGAACTTTAAACCTCATCTCCTAAACTGGTTTTACAAGAAACACTGATGCTAGACAACATTTAGCATTCTTTAAAAATAGCTAGGATTGCTTTTATTTAAGGGACTATATCAGGTTTTCAATAGTAAAGTTACTTTGGCTTCATAAAAACGTTAAGTTTACCCCACCCCTGCACCTTTTGTTGTGGCCTGGAATTTTTTTTAAATTTTAAATTAATTTTTTTTTTTTTTTTGAGACAGAGTCTCACTTTGTCACCCTGATAGAGTACCACAGTATCATAGCTCACAGCAACCTCGAACTCTTGGGCTCAAGCGATTCTCTTGCCTCAGTATCCCAAGTAGCTGGGACTAAAGGTTCCTGCCACAATGCCTGGCTATTTTTAGAGATAAAATCTTACTTGGCTCCAGCTGGTCTTAAAGTCCTAAATTCAAACAATCTGCCTGCGTGGGCCTCCCAAAGTGGTAGGGTTACAGCCACCATGTCTGGCCTTAATTAATTTTGGGGGAGTCTTACTCTATTGCCCAGGCTAGAGTGCAGTGGCATCACAGCAACTTCAAATTCTTGGGCTCAAGTGATCCTCCTGCTCCAGCCTCCCAAGTAGCTGGGACTGTAGGCAACCACCACAGCACACAGCTAATTTTTCTATTTTTTGTAGAAACACGGTCTCACTCTTGCTCACGCTGGTCTCGAACTCCTGAGCTCAAGGGATTCTCCCACTTTGGTCCCCCATAGCACTAGGATTACAGTGTGAGCCACCTCACCTGGCCCCTAGAATATATACATTTTTTTTCTGTAAAGTTGGAGTTATCTGTTGAGAGTTAGTTAAAATTCAATTTTTTTTTAGATAATTTCCATTTTATTTTTCCCCAAAGGATAGTTCTTCTTCAGTCCTTAATGACTCAACTCCTTACATGGGCTTTGGTGGAGGTCATGGGACAGCATCCGCAAACAAGTGCAAGTAGGGTATGAAAGTGGGAAACCTGTGTCTCAAATAGAAGGGGCCAATCCTGATAGAGAGAGCTGCATACACAGTACAGAGAGAGGTCTAACCTGTGTATGCAGCTCTCAGATCTAAATCAGGGTGGGGGTGTTCAGTCCTTGCAGGCTTCCTGAGAATGGCTCCTGGCTACCTTGCTGTGAATAGCACAGCTCATACAGTAATGTAGCTTCACACAGAGCTCGGGAAGCACAAAGGCATCAAAGACACTCACTTCAGAAATATCCCTGACAGCTGTGGCCTCCTCTAGGTTCCCAATGACGAACTTCTTTATAGCTTTGTCTTTGGGCACACATTGGGCACAGTTTATGCAGCAAACGCCCTGCACATGGCCATAGCCCTTTTTGGCATGACCATTATTCCTTCTTTTGTTATCATCATGGAAACAAAGATGCAAAAGATAAAACTCAATTGTTAACCCATTCGGTCCTGGTGCCTCCTTTTTCAGTGGCAAATTTCAGTGATCCCATCACACCTTATTCAGAAAGATACAACAGCAGCAAAATCCAGCCTCGTGCAGTCTAAGCTTCAGGAGCCAGTGCCCTCATTCAGAGGACTCCCTTCCCTGCCCTATGACCCAGTCTACTCATCTATAACATGACCAGTTTGGCTTAGAGATTTCTAGGACTCCCTCTAGCTTTACACATTCTAATCTAGACCAGTAGGTAATCCCGAAACCCACTTTTCTTTTCTTTTCTTTTTTTCTTTTTTTTGCAGTTTTTGGCTGAGGTCAGGTTTGAACCCGCCACCTCCGGTATATGGGGCCAGTGCCCTACTCCTTGAGCCACAGGCACTGCCCAAGTATTTTTTTTTTTTTTTTTTTGCAGTTTTTGGCCAGGGCCGGGTTTGAACCTGCCACCTCCAGTATATGGGACTGGCACCCTACTCCTTTGAGCCACAGGCGCCGCCCCTGAAACATCCACTTTTCAATATGATGGTTCTAAAGATCCCATAACATGCATACCTCAACTAAGTAAGGCAGACTTTTTAGAAGTTCGGTCAAGGTCATGAATCCATATTCACAGGGGTTGAGAGGAGTACTGTGGGTGGTTTCGTAATGTCTCTTGAGCTCATCAACAGAAAGATAAGAGGCTCCTTCCCAAGACATCAGTAAGACCAGTAACTGGGCAGTGAGAGATCGCAGAGACTTGCGATTGATCAGCTGAATCTGTTTCCCAGATTCTATATCAGCAACCTGAGGAAAATGAGAATTCAAACCTTTCAGAACTCAAGTGACACAAGCTGGGTCATACCCAACTCAGCTAATTTCCTTTTGGTTAATGAGACTAATTGATGAAAAATCTCTCATTTTTTCTCTTACACTGAAAGTTACTGAGTTTGTTTTTAGCTTCTTTGGGACACCAGACCAATACTTTAGAGGGGAGTGGAGCAGAAATTGTTCTGTCCCTCTCTGCTAGTCCATAACAAAAAACTTCCATGAAAACCATCCCCTCTCAGTGCAATAATGGGGGAAGAAACTGCTGCTGTTCTCTTTAATACTTCATTCATTCTTCCACTCCCCGCTCTGAGAGGGAAGTAGAGCAGCCAGCTGACATCCACTGGCCCAAGCTCATGGACTAAGGATTGCTGTGCTCTAAGGAGGGTTGTGAGAGGGGAAGTGAGACCATGGGTAACACTCACATGGCAAACCCATTCTGACTACAAGGCCAGCTCCATTTTTCTAGTTTGTTACTACTGACCAAAAGCTAGTATTTTCATTTCTAACTAAAACATGTCTACTCCTTAATTACTTCAGATTTTCAAAGCAATAAAGGATTTAAGTGATTAAGCACATCAGGATACAAGTTACCATTTGGGGATTGAGCAACATGTAAATAAGTATGTGGTGACAGAGACCAGAAGCCCTGTCACCTTCTGGTGGGGGAGTCTATGCTCAGCCTGACACAGGTAGGGCTTCCGTGCCCATGCTGCTTTGGCAACAGCAGTCAAACCAATGCTCACTACTACAGCCTTACTGCTAGCATAAAGGCTGAGAACTCTTTGGGGCTCTGGATAGCACATGACAAGCCACCTCAAGACCAAGACGTCTCCATCTGGTTCTCACATGGGCCTGGAGCCAAGGCAAAAGAGCAGTTGGCTGACTCCAGCCCCACTTATCAGATTTCCTCTTCTGCAGTGGGAGTTTGATCAAGCAACAGATACAAGTCTGGGGGAGTCCAAGTCTTGGACACCCAGATGACTACTATTGTTGTAGGCTTTTAAGGAAACAAACAACAAAAGCCTGCTCCTCTGATGCTTCTTAGATGGTCTCTTTGAGTCTCCATCCTGGTGATACACTAACACCTTGCCCATGCTCAGAGTACACTCAGACTAACTCTATCAGATTCTCAGCAGTAGGGTTTGAGAAGCTCGCCAGGAAACCCTAGGGGGCAACTGGGAGGCACACAGGAGTCTCTCATTTCTCCCCACTATTGCTGCCCATGCCAGCTTCCCAGCCATCTGCCCTCATTCATCAAAGCCTCTGACCACATCTTAAGAGTCTTCCTGTCCAATTAGCCTACTGCTTTCATCATCCTGGGAAAATAGGCATCCAAGGACCTGTCCTAAACCAGGGCCTCTGAGTTCCTCATCTGTCACCTCCAGTGACATCCTCTTCTATTAAATGCCACTGCAGACACCCATCCCCAGGGTCATAGCCCGCTTCCTAAATCAATGACTCAAACCTGCCATGTGAAAAAGAAAGCAGAGGGTGAAAAGAGATCCTTCACAGCGCCACCACCTCCCACGGCTCCTTTCCCCACTCTCCTCTTTTATCACATCCTGGCGCTGACATTCTTGTCAATACTGTAAATCCTCTGTCCTTCTGCTTTTCCCATTCACTCATCTGACAAACTTCCACCCTGAACCCAACACCACCAGCATCCTGGGACTTGCACCTGAACTGCTCTACCACGGCACTGAGCCCAGTGCACTCGCAGGACCCCTGCACCCTACTGGCTTCCAGGTCAAGCCACTCCCCCAATCACTGTGACAATAGCGGACCTTTTCCACACTCCTGTCTTGAGTCCTGTCTTTCTTTCCCTCCATGTAGCTGATTGCACCTTCCACTTGATGAAAAAATAGCTCGTGGAAAGTAACTCCCTTCTCTGCAAAACCACCCTTGCTTTACCCACCCTCCCAGCACCTCCTGTCCCTAATGTTAATGTAAGAGCTATGCTTCCTTCCTCTGAATGCTGGTCCCGCATCTCCTGCGTCCTCAGGACGAGCACCCCTTGGGCCGCTCTCACTCTGTATATTCATCTTTCTCTTAAGCAGATCCTCCGCAGTGGCACTCAGACATGCTCAAGTCTCTCCAACTCGGAAAAGCCAACCCGTACTTGCTCCCTCCATCCATAGCCTCCAGCTGTGGCCTCGGCTCTTTCCTTCACAAGCAAACAGACGGAGAAGCTGCCAGATGACCTGGCACCACCTTCTTGCCTATCCTCATTCCTCGGCCTACTCCAGCATTGCTTCTGTCCCCACACCACACTAATGTTGCCGCTGCTCTGGCCAATACTACTGGTTAGCTCCACTTAGCTGAAGCCAAAGGTCAAGTTAGTCCCAGTCACTGTGCCCTTCCAGCAGCATGTGGCACTGCTGGCCACTCCTCTTCCTTGGCTTGGGGATGGCCCACTCTCCTAGTGTGCTTCCTACTCTCTCAGCTTCTCCGTCTCCTGTGAAGGTTCTTCCTCCTCCAACCAGCCAGTACCTAACAGATTCCTTCCAGACCCGTGACTGGGGGTGCCTCCACCTCATGTTCCCTTTCCCTTTCTTCCTCCTGGTAGTAACTTCCCTGGTCCTGTAGGGGAGGTGGCCTGAAAACCGGCAGCTGCTCTGGGACTGAGAGGGTCAGTTGAGTCCAGAGGAAGAAGCTGCCTTCTCTACCACAGCGTTACCAGCAACAAAGCCAATTCTGAGACCTTGTTTGTTCCCAAACCTACTCTTAAGTGGGTCAGAACCTGGAAAGAGGAAGGGATATGGTATGTGCTTACAGTCTCCTAAGAACTTCAGAGACAAAGATCTGTCTAGAAGGACTTGACTTTAGGTGAGCAATACTGAGACTGACATACCTGAGAATAAATACCCTGGAACAAAAAGTCACCTCATCAGTTCAAAAAGGTATTACTAGCAAGGCCATAATAAGCACACAAAAGGAAGACTAAAAAAATCCACACTGCCAAACCAGGTCACCTCCTGTTACCTGGTAAGGTACTAATGATACACACAAGTTGGGAAGCGACAGCACAAGGTGTAAACATGGACATGCTAAAGCACATGCAAACTTCCCAATGAGGAAAAAAAAATTGTTTACCTTTACAACGTGGCAGAGTTTCTGTGTTAAAGCTGAAACTGAACTGACATCATAGTCTTGGAGACGAAATGTGTAACCAAAAGTTTTAGCATATTCTGTGAGTAAATCTGTCATCATAAGGCAGTTATCTTTCTGGGACCGAAGGAGTTTAACAAACTGGGCAGCTAGAGCTTTGAACCGCTCTACCTCTGTCAAAGTAAGAATTTTTTCTTCTCCACATTCCAATACCTTGGAAAATACACAAGGAGGAGAAACAGGAAAATGAACAGGTTATAGCTATTCATGGAATTAAATGGCATAAAACTGTATATGACAAGCAACAAAAAACCAGGTATTATTTAATGAGCACAGTTTTAGTTTTGCAAGATGAAAGCATTCTGGAGATGGGTCACACAACAATGTGAATGTACTTAACAGAGTTATAGGCTTAAAAATGGCTAAGATGGTCAATTCTAGGCTGCTGTGTTATTTTACCATAATAAAAATTTTTAAAAAACACTTCAGGAGTCAAAAATAATATTAATGAAATAAATAACAGAAATATAGCTTAACTTAATAATACCTTAACTACTTATCACTGTCATCCCCTCATGCACCATCCCCACCTTCAACACAAGAGATGTAAAAAGCATGAAACTAATGTATAGAAATAAAATACAGAAATAAAACTCTTTAATCCTTTTTCAATAATTATCCTAAAAAGTTTGAAGAGTAATTCTTTGTTAAAAGAAAAAATATATATTAACTTAAAAACTAATGGGTCAACAACATAGCTTCTCTGATGAGAACATTTCAGAATTTCACCCTTTTTTGTAACTCCATATTTCCTAGGTCCTGAAAATGAAAAAAAGGTTCCTACATATTGTTCAGATAAACACGTTAATAATTAGAATTTCTTCACTCACTTGTAAAATATCAGGTATGGCTTCAAAAAGTTCAAGTAGCTTGGTAAACCCATAGTATGCAAGTTTGCATTGCCGGCCAAAATGGTGATGGTAAGAGGGAATAAATTTATTAAAGGGCATCCGGAAATGGGGTTGGTGACGCAGCAAATCTACAACATCCTTGGAGAATTGTTTTGTCCTTTCTATTTCATCCTGGGTACGTTCTTTACAAGAAAGCAAAACAAAAACAACAAATAAACAAACATACACCATGATCTTTTTCTACCTATTCATGTGTTTAACATCCACATTGTAGTAAGTCCCATTCAGAGTATACAAGAGATATCTTTACCTGCCCAAAACACACAACCTAAAAAACCCATATACTCTTCCCTCTTTGCAAATGGTTCTCAAACATGTTCAAGGACAGACTACTGGGAGTTCATGATGCTATTATGGTATACTACAAAATACATATATAAACATGTCATCTTACAAGGTTGAAACCATTATCTAACTACCATCCTATATGAACCCCACATATATGAACATGACATGCACATAGGTCTCTGTACTTAAAAAAAGTAATCTAGAAATTATTTCTATAAAATCACAAATTTAAATACTCATAGGCTTTCTGTTTATTCATTTGAACTTCAGTGAGAACTTGCTAGCAGAAAAAAGTATCAGGCTTCAACAGTTGAACAGAAAGAGGACAGAGAAAAAGCTTAAACTTAGATTATTGTTTCTATCAAATTTTAATATAATTTTAAATTAGAATGGGAGAAAGACTAACATTATATTGAGTTTAGCTCTGGAATCCGATGATTTCATGGACACCAGTGTTCTGTTGGGGCACAGTTTAAGAGCTACTGATAACAGTAGGAATATCTGACAATACAGTCATCCCTCAGTGTTCACAGGGGATTGGTTCCAATACCCTCACGGACACAAAATCCTCATACACTCAAGTCCCACAGTTGGCTCTACAGAACTCACAGATATGGGTACAAAAGTAGACACTTTTGTGTATGAGAGCCTCACATACCTCCAATGCTATACTTTCCATCTACGTGTAAGTAGATCTATATTCTCCTAACCTATGTTATTTGTCAACTGCACGTAGATTGATTAATTGATTTGACATGGGTCTCACTCTATCACCCAAGCTAGAGTGCAACCGTGTGACCGTAGCTCACTGTAACCTCAAACTCCTTGGCTCAAAATCTTCCCATTTCAGCTCCCAAGGAGCTAGGAGTACAGGCATGTACCACCATGACTATTTTTTAATTTTTAACTTAATTTATAATTTTGTAGAGATGGGGCCTCCTTATGTTGCCCAATGGCCTTGATATTGTCAAGGCTAGTCTTGAACTATTGGCTCAAGTAATTCCCCTGCTTTGGACTCCCAAAGTGCTGGGATTACAAGTCTAAGCCACCTCGCTTGATCTAGATTTATTTTTAACTATCCTATTTCCCAGATCTCAACAAGAACTACTGAAATTTTAAGGACAAAATGAAACATTCATCTGAGGCTTGGCACCTATGGCTCAAGCAGCTAAGGCGCCAGCCACATACACCAGAGCTGGTGGGTTTGAATCTAGCCCGGGCCACCAAGCAACAATGACAACTACAAATAAAAAATAGCCAGGAGTTGTGGCCAGCGCCTGTAGTCCCAGCAACTTGGGAGGCTGAGGCAAGAGACTCGCTTGAGCCCAGGAGTTGGAGGTTACTATGAGCTGTGATGCCACAACACTCTACCCAGGGTAACAGCTTGAGGCTCTGTCTCCAAAAAAAAAACAACACTTATCTGAGTTTCAGTCCTCAAGTATGCACAGCAAAGCAGCTCAGAGTTACAGAGAAGAGACAAGCAATGGTCATGATAACAGATTCCCAATCGGGGACTATGGCTTAAATATCCACTGAAAGGCTGAAGGAAGTATTTTAGAAAAATGGTGGTTATGACCTTTTTATCTCTTACAGTGATTCCTAAAAACTTGTGTGCTTTTCTTCTTGACACGAGGCTTTGCCTGCCCTGAAGAACACAGGGCAGGACTGTGTACCAGGGTAGTAGTTTTCAAACTGTGCTTTTCCTAAAAGCTTCAGGAACCATAGAGAGGGAAGAAAAAGTACAGTCCCTTTTGCCATTCAATTTTGAAATAACTACTGAGACAGACAACATCCTCTCAGTGAATAAAAGTTGCATACCTCTTTTGGGGATACAAATCACCATTTCATTCTCTTGTTGGGACAAGCAGATGGTTGTGTCTGGAATCTCTGATATGATGTCAGTCAACTCACAAACACCATATTCAGTAACATCCCAGTCTTTTGAGAAACACCTAGGTTTTGGAAATGGGTGAAGAATGAGTAATACTGATCAAACAAATATACATTTTCTATTGCTTAAAAGAAATGTTAAATAACTACTTAAAATCAGGGAGAACAGTGTTTTGAAACATTTGCTCATTTTTATTCTTCTCATCAACTCACCAATGATAAGCCTGCGAGAATTCTCTCACAATGACCTGCTTACTGGCCTGGGATTTGAGAAGTTTCAGTAAATCCTGAGTAAAGCGCTTCACCTGGGCCCTGTGGGTAAGGGTCAGCAAACGTTTGGAGCCCATTCCAAGAATCTGCAAACCAAATACCTTGATTATTTACACTCGTAAGAGCTTGGCAGATACTGACTCTCCAGTTGTTAGTTTGCTCTCTCTTCTGTTACTGGCCTCGAAGAATACGTATGCTATGTGCAATATGAAACACATGTAAATCAACAAAATGATTTATAGTCAAAAGTAGTAACTGCTCAACTTTCTGGTCCTGTTATCTCCTGCTTATTTTCTCCTAGATAGTTGTAGTATAGAAGTGAAAAGCATATTACAGTCTGTACAACTAAATTTGTCTCTAAAAGACAACTACAGGTTTGCAAGCCACAAGTGAGACACGTTTATAAATAACTCTTTGTGTTAATAGGCAAAGCCTATAGGATTGAATACTATGCTCTAGTGCAGTAATTAGTCTCCAACTCCTTTATAAGAAACATTAAGCCTTTGATTTCCTCATAGATATTCACAGCAGCTCCCTTGTAATCAACAATTCTGGAGAGCGCAGCACTATAAGGAAGAAGGCCTGTCTATATTAGAGGCAAAATACTCCTCAGTCCTCTTAAGAAGCTCCTTTAAGTTGTAAACGTGTAGCTTTCCAAAAAATTGAGACGCTACCTGTGTTTCCTGCACTTTGAAGAAAACTTTTACAAGCTGTTTTATTCAGAACTGATTTCTTAGGAATTAGGTTACCACCTATTGCTGTTTCTATGGCGGAGCAGCCAAAGCCAGGGAAAAACATTTCCATCTCTAAACAAATAATCCCTTTGCATTTCTTACCTGCAACACATGAGGCACTGCTTCTAATAATTCAATCAGCTTGGAATATCCGTAGTCTGATACTCGGCACTGCTTTGCGAAATGATGATGGTAGGAAGGGATGAAATGACTAATTGGTATGACACACGACGGTTGGCTCTTCAGTAAGTCGATCACTTCTCTACTGAACTGGATCAGCTGAGGGTTACCTACAGGACTTTTAGAACGCAGAAGCCAAGGGTCTACAAAAAAAAAGGAGCACTGAATAAGACACAAAGCATGACTTCACCAGCTGGAAGGAAGGAAACCAATCTTGCAGTCCTAGCCTGCGTTCAATCATGGACACGCAGGTAAAACCAAATACAGTAGCTGCTTTACTTCTCACTTTCTATGCTTTGCTCCTATATCATCAGCTAGTTAGTCCAACTTATTTATGGGGTGGCAAATTCTTTCCCATGAATTCTTGAAGTTAAGTAGCTGAAATAAAGCACAGTTCACTATGGTGTTACTTACAGTGTAAGTGAAAATACACAGGGAGTTTCCAGTTTGGAAACTGGTTATATGTCAAGGATCCATTTGTAACTTGGACATGCAGAACATACTTTTCCAAAGAAACAAGGTTATAAAATTTATCATCAGGCAGGTAGCCCAAAAGCGCACAATTACTCCTAGCGTAGCTGAAAATGTTACCTAGAAAACCATGGAAAGCAATAATGTTCTAAGACTAACATGACAAACTGGTAAGAAACAGGTTTTTGTGCTATCTCGAATGCTCATACCTAAAAAAATGTTTTAATAAAGAAGTGTAAATAATCAGATTAGAAACCTTTAGAGAAAGGTAGAAAAGGTTTATGGGCTCACAGCACAGGAGCAAGGAGGGAGCAGCATAATCTGCAGGCCCCTAAGAGCCTAATACTGAGGGGAAAGAAAGGGGGAGGAAGGGGGGCTCGGTAAAAAACTTAGGTATAAATAATTACTCAAATACTCTGAGCCATCTGACTCAGAGTTCCCTGGTTATCTTTTCCTCTTTTCCTATAAGGTACGGGGAGGTGGGAAGAGAAAGAAAGAGTTGGGTATCAAAGAAAAAGAAGTGCATATAAATTGTTGTACAAAGGCAACAATTTATAGCATTGTTTATGGGTAGCAGTTTTAGACATTTACAACTTGGGGCATACTCACCCACATCTAGGTCAAAATTCCCGGATCCTTTACATTTAAAGTTAAATTTATTTTCACATTTATCAGAGTCAGAATGCTAACCAAACTAATTCCAAAGGTAAATCTGCATTAAGAGATATTTCCTTTGGAGACTTCAAAGTTTTTAAAAGGCCAGTTAATTGACAACCCAAAGGCTCCACAAAATGAGGGAGCTAAAGATATTTGCAAATATGAAACTTGGGTTTCAAAGATTTTAAATAACTCATGCTGGTATTTTCAAATAATGTAGTTCTGCTAAGCACAGTGCTATGTGCCTGCAGACCCAGCTGCTCAAGAGGCTGAGCAGGAGAATCACTTGAGCCTGGGAAATTCAAGACTAGCCAGGGTAATATGGTGAGACCCCATCTCAAAAAAAAAGCCAAACCAAACCAAAATAAAAAGTCTAGTGCTGCCAACCCCTCAGAATTTTAGAGTTTTTCGAAGATCTAAGGAGATACCCCTGGTGCTTCCACACTTGACAAATAGTACTGCTGTCTAAAAAAGCCAAGAGTAACTGCCAATCTGACAGAGGACTGAATATCTGTCACCAACCTGTGTTGGGAGGTGGGGGCTTGTTGTGAATCCATTTGACAACTTTGATGCCATTCTGAGCAGTGGCAATGTTTACACCCGGAACGCAGGTGATGATGTGCTCTAAGGGAACACCCCCTTGGTTTTCCTGTACTACTTCTAGATCACCAAACTCTGCAGCATAACATTCTGGAAAGCTGAAGTAGGAGAACAAACAAAAAGTCCAAATTAAAATAACAGAAAACAAAGCCCCTCACTAAATAAAAGGCTTTAAATTAACACATCCATTAATAATTTGTTTCAGTGCCCACAATCTGGGTTTGAATGCTAAAATTAAGGTCCCAGGGAGGCAATCACTGTGGTACTGGCCTCTTTGATGCATTCTGATGGTATTTTACCAGGCAGTTTTCCAGAAAGGGGGGGGGTTTAAAAATAGACACGGTGTTCTGAGTCAGTTATTCTTCTGCTTTAACCTATCAGGGACATTAAAGCCACTCCATCTAGGGCTGGCCTTTATATTAAGCCTACCATTATGGCCCATGAAGTGGTTAAATGAACTTTTCAAGAATACTCTTCTCTCTCATCCAGAAATTTATAAGTATTTGAGGCTGAGTATAGTCTCTTAGCATTTATGAAGTTTTCTGCCACAGCACTTAAGTGTCTTCCCTAAGAACACACTGTCCTGCTCATGTTTGTTTCTAAAATTTAGCACAAATACATTTGTTTTTGTTAAAATATTGACTGAACAGATCCCATTTCAGATATAGAGTCACGTGTTGCTTAATGATGGACCATGTTCTGAGATACGCATCACTGGGCAGTTTTGTCACTGTGCTCATGTCACAGAATATACTGATGCAAACCTAAATGGTACAGCCCACTACACATGCAGACTATCTAAGACGGTCTACTGCTCCTGGGCTCCAAACCTGTCCAGCATGTTACTGTGCTGTAATGCAGGCAACTGTAACAAAGTGGTATTAGAAAAAGTCCAAAAAAACCCCAGGGAATTCTAATCTTGTGGGACCACTGTCCTATATGTGGTGTATTGTTGGCCAAAACGTCATTATGCAGGGCATGACTATACTCTGAAGGCTAAAAACGTTGAGATAAAGTACCCTACAGTACTTATTGGAGAGGTGTGTGCAAAGAGAACAGGCTCTCTATAAAAGGAGGACTAAGGCATTCCATCAATAAGGGCTTTGGTATGGTCACCTTAGCAAAGGCACAGTGCCCTCGTGGGTCTGGAGAAGACTATGAACCTGAGGCGCAAAGGTCTTCAAAGAAAGAATCACAAAAGGAATCTTGTAAGAGTCTGGATCAAATTCATGCTCACTGAAGGAAAGAGAACAAAACAGTCAGCTGACAACACTCAGGGGTCTCAAATGTTCATAAGGTAATTCTAACAGATGTTTCTTTCTAAAAGAAGGGGGATGGTATACCTGAAATCCTTATTGGAGCAATGCTGTCTGCAGACAGGTTCGTGATATTCTAACTCTTCAAATATAATTGGGCTGCAATTCGTGGAGGAGCCGTCATGCGACTGGGAAGACCCCAGGGGGCTTTGGCGGGCCTGACTGCTGGGTAAGAGACACACCAGCCGTCCATTTCCTTGTTCACGGATTGCGACAGTGTCTGTTAATTTATATAGATCTGACACGGTCAACTTGTGCCCAAACCTAAAGAGAAGAGAGATACTGACTTAGAACGTTTTCCTTTGATCACACAGAAACACCTGTTTACATCAAGAGCTGTGACCAAGAATGGTTCCTCTGTCTCTTCACAAGTAAAACTAGAGTAATTCTACTATGAACTCACCTACTACCCAACTAGTGATACTTGGTACTCTGAGTTATCTCCGGCTCGATGCCCATTATAATGATTCTACTATGTGGTACCTACCCGCTGCCCAGCTTCCATAAGTAACCGCACCTAGTTTTCAAAGATAGAGCTGATAGGCTCTCTCTCAATATGGCTCCCCTTATTTCCAATGCCCACTGTACTACCTTTCACCACCCCCTCTCCTCTGCCAGTATGTTACCCTCTCCCTGCGCCCATGCCCTAGTGCATGGCCTATACGTCCTCTAAGATGCCTGACTTGGATCTTTCACACTTGGAACTTAAAAGCATAGTCTCCAGAAATGGGCAGATCTGAGCTCACATTTTCATTCAACTCTAACCTGTGTGACCATAGTCAAGTGATACAACCCTCATTTTCCATCTGTAAAATGGAGTGATAGTGATGGGTTGCATAGAGTTGATGTGAGGATTAAAGGTGATTCAGTGTGGACAGGACTTGACTCACTGCTCGTCCCAATGCCTGTCCACTGCCCTGCACACACACACACAGATCCCCTCTACCAAAACCCAGTCCTTCGTGCGCTCCCCACATCATGCAGATCTGTGCGCTCACTCGTTGTCTTGTATGCTGTCAGCTGTCTCTCAGGAGCTGCTTCTGCTGTGTCACCACCCAATCTCGCTCCTTCTCCCTTGGCTTTCATCCACATGACTATGCAGTTAACGCCTCTACAGATACCTGCAGGTATAGTTACCTCTACCTCATCCCTAAGCCTCACACATCTCTCCTTGGGCCCCTGAGTTTGCCCATTCCTGACATGCTCTCTCCACCCATCTTCCTCCTAATACTCTTTCTACTGGACTCTTGCCCTCTCTCCTGGCCCTGGTGACATACCACTCAGGTCACCTCCCTTTGATCTATTTGTTTTCAAGTCTTTCACGATCACCTTTAAGCAAGTGACCGCCACACCCTCAGCCTCCCAATGTGCAGACCACTTGAACTCTCTACCCACCTACTCCAATGGTCTCCACAAACTTGTATGTCCAAAACCAAGATCAAAAACTCACTGTACCTCCTCATCATGCTTTATTTCCCTACTTCCAGTTTAACTATGTAACATCCTCCTAGTCATCTAAGGTTCAAAATCAAAAAGACCTACTTTTTACCTTGTTTGCTACATAAAACTAGTTAACCCATCCCTGTTTCACTTGACCCTTAAAATCTCTGTGGCATCTAGTTCTTTCTGTCCCCACAGAATCTGCTCAGAAATAGGGCTGGGGCAACACTTTCCCTTCTTTGCTTGTTCCCACCCCTGCTGATGCCACCCTAGACACAACTGCCATCAAAGAGCCTTCCTGAAGACATGGCTGCCATCACCACACCTTTTTCCTCTCTGTTCCCCCAATATTATGGTGGCTCCTTATAATCCACTGAGTAAAGGTCAAGCTCCTTGTTCTTCCTCTCCTCTATACCTGAAGGCATCTTCTCCTCTGTGTTCCTCCTTTTCAATGACAGTTGTCTTCACATCACGTAAACATCTGTGAGCATCTTCTCTTCCTTTTTAGACATAAACTCCTCAAGGACAAGGGCCCCAACTTGCCCAGCTCTGCATTCTCTGCAGTGCCTCAGTCTTTTGTTCCACTAATACTTGTTGAACATCTATTATGCTATTCTAAGAATACAGTGTTAAGTCACAGCTAGACCCTTTCATCTTACAGCTTTCAGTCTAGTGCCTAAAAATGTTCACTCAGTAAATACAAAAACTAATCAATTAGGAAGGGAAAAGTATAGCTGTAGGGACTGTTAAGTCTAAATTTGCTAAAAATGAAAGTGGTTTTAAAATGTATGTTAAAAGCTGGACATGGTGGCTAATGCCTATAATCCCAAGAGGTTGAGGCAGGAGGATCTTCTGAGGTCAGGAGTTTGAGACCAGCCTGACCAAGAGTGAGGACTCCAGGCCTCATTTTTGTTAAAAATAGAAAAGTTAGCAGGTGACATGAAGCACGTCTGTAGTCCCAGCTACTCAGAAGGCTGAAGCAGGAGGGTTGCTTAAGCCTAGGAGTTTGAGGTTGCAGTGAGCTATGACAACATCACTACACTATGCCCAAGGCAAAATAGTGAGACTCTTAAAAAAAAAAAAGGTTGTTAAATATGATTTGATTTTTTTTTTAAGATATTACACCACTGCACTTGCCTAGGTTAGAGTGCAAGAGTGCAATCACAGCTCACTGCAACCTTGAACTCAGGGCTTAAGCACCCTCCTGCCTCAGCCTCCCAAGGAGCTGGAACTATAGGCATGTACCACTATACTTGACTAATCTTTCTATTTTTATAGAGACAGGATTTTGCTATATTGCCCAGGTTGATCACAAACTCCTGGCCTCAAGTGATCCTTCCATCTCAGTCTCCCAAAGTGCCAGAATTACAAGTGTCAGCCACCATGCCCAGCCTAAATAAAAACCTGAACACTGGTGTCTTTGTCTCATTTCCTCTACCAGACTGCTAGTTCCTCAAGAATCACGAAAATGGTTTTGTACATGTTAAGTCACCAATCAGTACTAAGTGAAACAATGAAAAGTCCTGACTTACTTTCTTTCATAGATATCTGTAAATTTGAAAAGAGGCAGACAACAGGCAGGAGCATCCTGAAGAATAGACATTGTTTCTGCACTGTAAGACAAAAACTTAATTAGAGAACAAACCATCGTTCTACATTACAGACTGCATCTTAGAAACCGAGTTCATAAAATTAGTTCGTGAAATAAATTTACCAGTTTCGGATATGTCAGAATTTATTTTCCAGAAAAATTTAAAGACAGGATTTTAGGGACAAGCCAATGAAATAATAGTAAGTCCCACACTAGGATTTTTATCAGACACAGGGCTTTCCACACCCATGGAACAAAAAGACACTTCTAATCAAGAGCAAAAGAAAGAACAGTACGACAATCTCTTGCCATAGTTCAGTTTATAAGTTGGGTACATGTGAGTGGAATTCCTGTAGCTGAGGATATACAATGGCATACAATGTAATCTCAACTACAGTTTAAAAAAACCAAAGGCACCAAAAACCACTCAATGGGGAAAAACCCAGCAAACAAAAAGAAAATGCTAACTGTTAGTGGTAATTAGCTTTGAGCCACGTCATTATAGATGATGGATTTTTTTCCCCTGCTCTTTTGTGTTTCTGAACTTTCCAAATTTTCTTTAGTATTATTTTTATTCTAAGTATTATTGAAGTTCAAATTAGAGAAAATATCCTTTATCATCCCAACAGACATCCAGTAGTGGCTCCTATATTACTAGTTCCCCCTAAAGCAGGGAAAGCCAAATAAGAATCAAATCTCGTTACGAATAAAATCATCACCTGATTCCTAAGACTGACACTGTCTCAATGTAGACTTACGAGGCTGGGTGTCTTCTTCAACATTAAGGATATATCTACAAGTTGAGAGCTGCAGCTTTGTTGGCCTAGCTAACTAACCTTGGTAGACAAATCCACTTTCTACTAAGATCTGAAGTAATACTTCTCAGGCTTATAAGCTTTTATTATAGAGGTCTACTACTTTTATATCTACTCTGAACATGTGGCGTATTATTTCATTCACCAGTGTCTGTTAAGTTTAAGCTGTATTTCACCTTTGATTAATGACTTGAACAAAAGCCAGATGGCTTACTCCTAACTCTATGAATCAAAAAGAAGCATTATTGCAGGTACAATCATAAGAGAGTTGGAAATGTAATAGAGCCCACTTTTACTATTTCTAAAATTATTTCTGGGATAAATGTTATTTCCTGAAATAAATAGCTTGTTTCTTACCTCAGTAAAGAGAGTGATTTATTAGCAGCTCCTGTGGCAAGTGAAACCAGGATCTTCTTGCTGCCAATTTTATATCTGTGAAGGTTATTCACCGCACCAATTGCTTCTTGTAAGTTTTCCATCTGAATAACAGCTTTGAGCTGATAATCTGTATGGGGGCTGAGTTCAACATTCTTTACCTACAAAAGCAGAAAGGAAAAAAGAATTCTATGTCCACCCAGAACCTTGTCATCTTAAAACCAAAGGTGAATCAGTAAGAAAACCGTTTGTGGACTTTAGTGCTTTGCCCTTCTGCCGACCATTACGTAAGTAGGCTAGGACGGAGTGACCTTCAGAGATGTGACACTGGCCTGGTCTGTCTGCCTTTGTGGCACAGACACAGCTCTCTAAGGCAGATTCAGAGGCCAACACCTGGAAGGAGTCTTTGGGGTCTTCTCCAGACCTTGCAAAACCCAGGGCATAGCCATTTTAAGAATATGTAAAAGATACATTTTTAGCAAACTATATCTAAAAACCGAGTCAAATACAGTAAGACACAAAAACAACCAACATTATTTCAGAATCCTATTTGTGTATTTCAGCAGGTAGAGCTCACTAAAACCCATTACCTTTTATTTACCCAAGTGTCATTTAAATCCCTGTGTATGATGAGCGCTTCTCACTGCTAGGTTTCTTGCTCTATGGGGCTATCCTAAAAACTAATATGTACCACACCATCCCAAGGACAATAGAGAAAAGGCAGGAGCACAAACCTGTTCAGTCACACTTATATCCTAGCTATGGTTATGTGTATTAAATAAGTTCTATTGACTTGAAATTCCATCATAAGAGTAAAACAAAAACAAGAACAAGAGGGAAAAGTTTACCTTGCCATGCCTAGAAAATGCTTCCTGCAAAAGCTGCTGTAGCTCCTTCCGGGATAATCTGTAGTCTACATTGCTGACCTGGATGTCAGCACCATTTGCAAATGGGTCTGGGCAGTCAGCTCCACTGCTCGAATTTGCAATGTTGAAAGCAAGTGGGGAAGCTCTGTTTAAAAGGTTTGGAGACATACTCCTGCTTAAAACACACATTTGAGATTATTTTTAAAAATCTGGTCTTTGTATTCAGGTTTTATCATTTAGGCTGTATGCAACTCTATCTAGAAACAGCTTTCTCACAAAACCACCAAAGCAAACATTTTGTTTTCAAATGTGTTTTTAATCTTAAACATACACTGATTTTTAGACTTACTGTCAAAAGTGCTATCGATCCCTTATTAGCAACCAATACATTTATTCAAGTTTTCTTTCACTGGATTATTAAAATCTAAATGCAAAAATTACAGGCAGCCCTGATAAATTAACTTCTGCATTGGGGCATTTATTCTTAGGAAATTAGCCTATGACACCAATTTAAGTCATTTAATCTCCCTTGTGGCTCCAAAAAAGTCAGATATTCTTGTTCATATATCGCAGTCCTCCTGCATATAAGGAAAACTTTAATGTGGATTTTTAGATACCATTTTACAAGTCCACAGGCACTGTCTATAGTGATTCTTACCAACTCAGCAAAATGAATGCAATGCAAAAAGGGGCTCATGAGACTGTAACATGCCAATGGCTCCTTTATCTCCTAGGCCTCAAGAATTACTTGGTGTGAGTTTAGAAAGCCTAGGTAAGGGCTGGGTGCCCTGGCTCACACCTGTAATCCTAGCATTCTGGGAGGCCAAGGTAAGTAGATTTGCCTGAGCTTATAAGTTCAAGACCAGCCTGAGCTAGAGTGAGACCTGAGGTCACAGGTTCGAGAACAGCCTGAGTGATTGCAAGACCCCATCTCAAAAAAATAGCCAGGTATTATGGTGGATACCTTGTAGTCCCAGCTACTTGGGAGGCTGAGGCAAGAGAATTGCTTAAGCCCAAGAGTTCAAGGTTGATGTGAGCTGTAACACCACGACACTCTACCGAGGGCGACAAAATGAGACTCTGTCTCAAAAAAAAAAAAAAAAAAATTTAAGACTAGCCAGTGAATGCCTAGTTTGGGCTTTTTTCTAAGTAAGATGAAAACAAGGACATCTGAACATGCTTCCACCACTGGCCACGAACTCCAGGTCAGGCTTCCCTGTCTGACCTCTGCTTACCAAGATTACCACATGGAAAAGGGAGACATGGCGAGAAGCACTGCCTCTACATGTTAGCTACGACTACTGGAGGAAAGGGATTGGTGCAACAGGGATGGAAGACTTATCTTTATTTGTGCATTTATGTGTTGTTTGAAATGTACCATATTTCATAACCCACCCCACTGGTGTAACCATTCCCAAGGGCCAGGAAGCTGGACTTACCTAGAAGACCAAGACTGAGAGGAGAGCAGAGGACCAACTTGCCTTGATGCAATCAACTTGCTAAAAGCAGATGGGTAACTCACTTGGAATACAGTCTCCTCTTTATCTTTTTTCTCTACAGGAGAACTTGTAACACTTCGGGTACTGAGGTTCTCTTTTCTAACAGAGGGGAAGATTGAAGGGAAAAGGTTATGTTTTTATCACATTAAAGAAGCGACTGTGAGAAAGAGGAATTCAACATACTTCTGAATGGGTTTGTAAACCGATTCTGCCATCCCAGAGCTCTTAGATGCCGGCACTGTAGTACTTGATGTGCCAGGAGGAGGTGCCACCAGCCTCAGGTGACCTTGCTGGTGCTCACTGTTTCTACTGCCAGTTTTTGACTCCATGCGGCATAGCTCCTTAAAAGATACAAGTGCAGCAGGCTTTAAAATTTAATCACTCAAGATGTGTTAGGTCCTGTACTAAAAACTACTGACTTTCAGCATTATCAAAAACAGAAATAATAAAAGGACACACCAAAGCAAGTGGGTACACAAAATACAAACCCAAAGAAACCAAACCTACCATAAACTTCAGAAAGCAGGAGGTATCAAAATTACCTGTAAACTTTTAATATTTGTATTTTTTGTCGCAGATCCAGCATTTGCCTGTGACCCTTTTCCAGGCGTGGCTTTGGCACTGGAAGATTGTTCACTTGCATCTTTGATGAGGCACAATTTTGGATTCTTAAGTTTTTTGGGAGACTTCACTTTATCAGCAACTGCATTTGAACTCTTTGTTTCACAGAGTTCTCTATTTTTTGGAGTGAATGACACAATGATCCTATTACCAAAGACATCTTCATTTTCCATTCGCTTCTGAGCCCGCTCTGCACTATCCTGGTTTATGAAGCGGAGAATGGCACTGCAGCCTGTGATACTCAGCACTTTCCCACCACAGTTATCAGAGAGGCGTCTGAGCCGATTGCTGATGCTCTTGCCATCTTTATTTGCTGGTAGGTTATAAACATAGAGCAGAGTGTGGCACTGCTAATACAGAGGAAAAAAGTATTACATCAGGTTAACTCAAGGGCATACATGAATTTCCAACTAAGAACAACAGTAAGTTACTTCTACACTTTAGCTAACAACCTAGGAGAGGAGGGGAGGGGAGTGAGATTTAGATGGCAGAAGGTACGCTAGTGCTGAATGTTGTTTGAAAGAAGATACTAAGCACAGGAGTCTGCATAGTATATGATTCCACTTCTATAAAATGGTCTAGAAAAGATAAACCTGAAGACAAATGTCCAGAAAAATACTAGTAGCTGCCTGGGGGTGGCAATGGGAATTAACTATCAAGTGGCATAAGGGATCTTACTGGGGTGATGAAAATTATTCCAAAACTGTTTGTACAGGTCAATAAATTTACTAAAATTCATTGAATTATACACTTAAAAGAGGCAAATTGTGTGCTATAAATCATCTCAATAAAACTGCTTTTTAGAAGTCTATTTTATTTATTTATTAGAGATGTTGATTTACATACTTTAAGTTAGAGCCCTTTCAGCTATCATAGCAGGTTGCCAATAGTCAGCCTGTAAGTCCTATGTGGCAGTTGGTATTCATAACCCTTCCAGATGAACTGAAACTTATGTATCAAGAAGTAGTATTGTTTCTTAACCTATTCTCAAACTTTAAATGAGTAAGAAGCCCAGCTCGCTGGTGTGGAGCCAACCATGCAGTTTTAGCTCGTAAAGCAAATGATGACATGTCTTGAGGACAAAAAGTAGAACCATTGAAGTACCAAGTGAAAACTTGATATTATTATAGAAAGGATTAAATTCAAAACCTATAAATGAAATGACTAAATGGGCAAAGGATACGAATAACTTACAGAGAAATATCAAGAACCAACAGGAACAATAATATTAAAGGATATTCTGTACCCTAATGATTAATAAAAATGCCAATTATAAGCAGGTATCATTTTTCACTTATCAGAATGGCAAATACATTCTCATTTATTATAGAGGAGAGTGTAAATTAGTACCTTCCTGGAGAACCTGGATCTTGTTAGTAAAATTCTGACCCAGAACTTTCACACCTTGGAACTTACCCCATAGAATATTAATTAGCCTAGGAGCCCAAAGACAACATGGGTTCCCTTGCCAAATGTGTAAAAAACTGGATAAAAATAAAATATCCAGTAATAGCTAGACTGATTACATAAGTTAAAAACCAGCCACCTAGGTATTTTTCAAACCAGTATTTTGAGGCTCAGTGGCTCACACCTATAATCCTAGCACTCTGAGAGTTGGCCAAGGCAAATGGATTGCTTGAGCTCAGAAGTTTGAGACCACCCTGAGCAATAACAAAGGTCTACTAAAAAAGAAAAACAGCCAGGTGTTGCGGCAGGTGCCTGTAATCTCAGCTACTCAGGAGGCTAAGTCAAGAGGATCTCTTGAGCCAAAGAGTTTGAGGCTGCTGTGCGCTATGACACCATGGCACTCTACCTAGAGTGACAGAGTGAGACTTGGTCTCCAAAAAAAAAAAAAAAGACAAGTCAACATTCTGTTGGTTTTTAAAATATGGTAGATTTATATTGATATGAAAAGATATGCAAGCTATGACGTTAAGTTAAAAAAGAAAAAAGGCCACAAAACACTATATATCTAACACTGATAGTGTAAAAAAAAAATTATTACATTTTTAAAATCTGGAAAACGATATCAAACTGTTAACAGTGGTTGTCCATGGAGTGGAGGGTTGTAGGGTTTTCACTTTCCACATTTGATTTGTGTGTGTGTCTTTTTATTCCTTTTGAGACAAAGTCTCACTCTGTTGCCCAGGCTGGATTACAGTGGCATCAGCCTACCTGTCAGCAACCTAAAACTGTTGGGCTTAAGTTATCTACTTGCCTCAGCCTCCCAAGTAGCTGGGACTACAGGCACCTACCACACACCCGGCTAACTCTTTTATTTTTAGGAGAGACAGGGTCTTGCTCTTGCTCTTAATCTTGCTCAGGCTAGTCTCAAACTCCTGAGCTCAAGGGATCCTCCCACTTCAGCCTCCCGGAGTGCTAGGATTACAGTCATCAGCCATTGCACCCAGGCCACTTCCCACATTTCTAAATATTATTGTTCATTTATTTTTTATAAAGAACACATTACTTTTCTAATCAGAGAGTTTCTTTTTATTGAGGGGAGCTCACCACTCATCAAAATCTCTATCTGGGACTTAAAACTTAGGCAGTACAAATACACATTTATTAAAATTAAAAGGACAGACTAAAGAACATAAGAAGAAATATATCTTAAATTATTCATCTGGTGGATGAGGGAAAAACATCTAGCAAGAGTCAATGTCTTAAATAATCAGGTTTTTGTATTTTATTTTCTTTTTTTTTTTGCAGTTTCTGGCCAGGGCTGGGTTTGAACCTGCCACCTCTGGCATATGGGGCTGGTGCTCTACTCCTATGAGCCACAGGTGCTGCCCAGGTTTTTATATATTTTTTTAAATCATGAGGTATAAGAAACTCTAAAGTGGGCAAGTTCTCACCTAAAATACTACCTTCAACTTAAAATTGTCAAAGTTAGAAAAGTAAGTGTGAAACAAAGGCAGAAAGAATTGCTAACAAGCTGCTTACTTCTTCTAAGAGCTGCTTCTTCCTCCCTTAAATAAGGACATCACATGAGATCTTTTCTAAGGTCCTTGAGTAACTCCAACATTATTAGATTGTATGTTAAAACTGCATTTAATGTATAGGATTGCCCACTGTCCTGGATCATCCACACAATCACTCCTCTCCATTACTACTATTTAAGAGTTACACACATAACCTCCAAATAGGTTAAACATAGCTCAACACCACACTAAACATTCTCATCCTAACTCAAGTCTATCAGAAACATTCTTCCCTCTAGAGATAGGCTCTCACTCGCCTCTCAAGTGGCTTAAATAGGCTACAGGTGTAGCAGCAACCACAGCTCCTGTGTCCACGCACCACCGAAATGCACTACAGAAAGCACAGCCCCAGAGGCCTGCTGGTGTTTAAGAATTAATTGCCTAAAAAATGCAAGATTATTCTGTTTACTTGATCATGTTTACTCTTGTTTACTCTGTTAACAACACAACCATGTGCAAACCCTCACCATATTCTCTACCCGTGATACTTGGGGAAGCAAAACAAGCAGTGACTCTTATGCTACAACTTCCTTCTATTTGCCACAAAACACTAACTTTGGAGACAATGACCAATGGCTGTTGGTAAGGTAAATCTACAAGCCAATTCCCTATGATATTTTGAAAAAAATGAAAGCAAAATTCATACATATCAATTCTCTGTATATTTGTAAGAAAAGAAATGAAAGTTTCCAAGATCTGATCAGTTTCCCACAAAGAACAGCCCCACATGGGCATGCCAACCCCCTTGTTAAGGGCTATCTTTCAGCCTCCAAAATCTAATATTGGAAAATGGCAAAAATGATGCAAACCCACTTACTGGCATTTTTAGTGGTAACCTGGGGGGCAAGTCGGAAATGAACTCTTCAAATCTGATCAGCTCGTTAGCATGATGCAGCAGTGCTTCTGAGGCCTGGTTTTTATGGACCAAAATTATGTGGAAACCATGCCTGTGTCTCAGGTCACTAAGTTCCAATGCAAAATTGACATCAGCTGAAAGAAAAGGTACAGCCCAACCCCATTCCCAAATGTTAGAAACACTTGACAAAGACAACTCTACTAACACCCACTTGGGAAAAAAGACTGGACTATATTCAAAGTTGCTTCCTCCCTTCTTAGAATAAGAACACATTTCATATAAGACAATATCACCAAACACCTTTAGTGAATTCCAAGACATGTTACATTCCACATTAAAATACAGCAATTATTAAATTTGGGGAGACTTAAGTTTGAAAATTACTCATCTTGGATTTTCAAAATTTGTAACAGTGAACCCAGGTTTAAAAAAAACTGGTCCCACGAGAACTCAAGTTCCAAGGAGAAAATGCAGAAAATCCTGTAGACCCAATTTTTTTTTCTAAACGGCTCTCAACAATAAGCATAAACATGTCTTATGTATTTCAGCCTCTTTGGGGTACATTTTCCTTGCACATGTTTCTGCTTCTATGGTAATTCCCGCACAGTGAGATTAGCTGAAATTAGCCAATGTTCCCTTACTCACTTGACACAAGAACCACAGTGGCTGGAGCAGTGTGAGTATTTGCAAACCTTCGGAGACTCTGTCGGAGTTTGTCATCAGCAGCATTCTTTGCAGTGGCATTGATGTGAGCGACAGTTACCTGCATTTAATAAAGGTGAACAAGCACGAGATGAGATTAAAAAACTGCTACACATTCTGCCCAATTCTATGGTGATTCTTAGAATAACTAACTCTAGAAGAAGAATCTTTTACGATTACTAATGCGAACTGTAGAAGAAAAATCTTTTATCATTATTATTAATGGGAATGAAAAAAAAACTGCAACCAGATCTCAATAATTTCAGAATTCTCCACGTGAATTAACTGTACCTGTTGCTACCCCTGCTGTTATCTCTAACTTCTGTGCCTGTGCTTCTTTTGTCACCTTTTCAGAAAATAAGTAGAAAAAAGAAAGTGAAATTTGAAGTTGTTAAATTTGCTCGAGTAGCTTTAGCTGACAATTTGGAAGTGGCAGAGATCAGATAAATGATGAATAAGATTTATGTCATTTGTCTGTTCTACCCACTGTCTATGACTTTCAGGATTGGGAGTTAGGTAGTGGAGAGAGGAGGGAATATGCCAGTTAAAACTATCAGACATACATGTAAGTCTCCAAAGCCAGGAAAGGTTTATTTTGAGAGGTATCTCAGGCACCTGCAATACACACTAGATATACTGGTTTTTGTAAAGAACATAAATACTACATGACTTTAGACAGAAATATGGACTATCAACAGAATTAACTGAGAGTTGAAAGACCTGGCTTCTAGTTCCAGCTTAAGAGCAAAACTTTGGGACTCAGATGATCTGGATTTAAACCTAGCTCTTCTAATGGCCATGTGATCTTAATGAAGTTGCTTCACCTCTCAGTTTCACTTGTAAATTGTAAATAATAAAACCTATGTGCCTGATTCACAGAGTAGTTATCAAAATCAAAAGGAAACAATGCATATATAACCATTATGCTCACATAGCACTAAAGTATAAGTAGTATTACTGAAAGCAAACATAACTAAATAATTTCTAGTACTTTAGAAATGATCTTTTTCTGATTTTCATTTGAAAACATAGCATAACTGTAATAATAATTAAACAAATTTTGAATCAAAACTCTTAAAAAGAAACACATGCTTATTCTTTCATGACAGTGAACTAAAATTCTTAAAAAAAAAAAAAAAACAGAATGAGTGGAGGGAGAGTAGTTGGTGGGACCACACTTACAGTGCATCTTACAAGGGTACATGTGAAATTTACTAGGTATAGAATATAAATGTCTTAACACAATAACTAAGAAAATGCCATGAAGGCTATGTTGACCAGTTTGATGAAAGCGTTTCAGATTATGTGTAAAACTAGCACATTGTACCCCATGATTGCATTAATGTACACAGCTATGATTTAATTTAAAAAAAAACCCAAAAAAACAAAAAACAAAAAAAAAAAAACAACTTTTTTTCACCTGGCAATTATTCAGTTCTTGAATAACTTCCTTGTTTTCTTTACTGATGTCACACACACAGATGAATTCTGCTTCTCTGTGCCCTTTAAAAAACTTCTCACGAATTCTCTGTACAACAGCAGTAGCTGACCGGCCAGAGGGAACAGAGCAGTTTTCAATATCCCAAAAAACTCCAATGGGGGGTAAGTTTTCTAGCACCTGTCCGGCAACTGCAACTTCTGGTGAACCTTAAGAAATGTTAACACTTTAAATTATAAGAAAGGTCAAATTAAAATAATAGATACCTACTGTCATTCTTAGTGGCAGAAAAATTAAATTGTTAATTGATGCTCAGTTTTAAGAATATCAACGTTATCGGTTGATCTAATAAGCAACCAAGTTGCCCAAGTATTACTTGTAAGAGATCATTCCCATTTTGTAGAAAATCACAAATCTAAAGGTCAAGTGATTTTAAGCACACCATAAACCCATCTCAAAGCATGAGCCATTCTCACACTGAGCAGTGATGTTTCTTGGAACACTAACATGTAACTGAATGGATGGTTAGCCATGCTCATCTACCTCCTCAGCATAAAAGAACAAAGAAGAGTTGACAGAGGGTGAAGCTATTACTGTAGGTGATTTTAATTTTACACACTGAATTAACATCTGGATTTAGTGTTTTAAAAATGTTTTCAAAAGAGAAAATATCACTACTTTTTGGAGAAATGATTTTAACTGAGAACTTTAGGTTCTCACACACCGTTTTAGATCAACCATTACTAAACTGTCCTAAATACTAAATACTTCCATGGAGTATACAATCAACAGATGTGATTACAAATCTAAGCTGACACCATGTGCACTCCAGCACTTTATTTTTCCTAATATGTTATCCAGTTTCCCACACACAGCTCTGATCTCAAATGCCTCATTTTAATATAAAGGGCAAATTATTTCCTGGTCTATAATTATGAAAAGATTTTTATCAAGAGATAGAAATGGGGACTCACATACACAGTAGCTTTAGAACCACAAGGAATCTATTACAGGTGATTAAATGCAATGTTAGTAAAATTTTATGCCACAGTGTCATTTACCAAATTTCGAAGCAGCTTTGCCTAGACCGGTCGCCAATAACAACGTGGTCTCCTTCCCTGTTCCTTTGGTTCCACAGCCATTACACAGAGGGATAGCAAGAGGTGCAGGTTGAGTATTTGGAGGTGGTATATTTGGCCAGACTTTAGCAGCATCAATTATACTATTTCTTGCCGGCTGTTTTAAAATTGTTTTTTAAAAAGGAGGAGATTTCAGATATATCATTTCAGAACCCAGAGTTACATACAACAACTGAAAACATGTTCTAAGGGTTTCACCTTTCTACCCGCTAGCGTCTGATAAAATATATTTTCTATATTTTCAAATAATGTTTCCCAGAACCATTAGCTATCAATTCTTAAACTCATTTCCAGAGGACTTGCAATGATCAGGAAAGATATTCATATGATCAGACCTTTACATGCTGGGGCATGTGTCTGCTGCAATGAAGACCTTTACATAAAAGGAAGTAACACCTTCACTTGAATACCAGTGTGGGGTCAAGTTCCCCATATTATTATAAAAAGACAACATGCAGTTACCTAAATTACGTGAATAGGCCCATGTATAAGCTGAGTCTGAGTTATTAGAAATCAATTGTGCTCTAAGCCTTTAATAACAGAACATGGAAGCTTTGCCAAACTAGGTTACTATACAGGAAAAAGATTTATTTCAACAAGCAGCTCTAAAAGAATAAACTACACAGATAATGACTCTACTTTTTTGAATAGTCTCCTATTTTTTACCCTTCGCTTCTTTCAGGACCAGCAGAACTTATGCAGACGGGGAGAGATCTACACCAAGGAAGAATCTTCAACCCCATGTACAATACATTTATAGATAAATCCACTTCAAAAAAAGTCACTTCTCAATCCTTAGCTGCGCCCAACATAAAAAAATAAAAAGATACAAACCTTGTTTAAACAGTCTTCGCAGTAAAGTGAGCCCTTTAAACAAACCGGAGGTACCACATTAAGGTGCAAAGAGTTGGTGCACAAGTGAGGCGTTAGCTCCGACTGTGAAATGTGCTCTTCCAAATGCCCTGGAGACCCAGTTGTGAAATCAGAACAGGGGAAATAGCCAGCGGAGGTGCAGCCCTGGAGAGTCGGAAACTGATGCAGCTTGTGCACGTTACTATGACATGATTGAAAATGGAGTTTTCCACAACAGGGCAGGTGTTTGCAGGAAGATAGATTACTTTCTAGACACATGCTGGGAAAGTCACTTGCAATGCCTGCCAAATTGTTCCTAGCTGAGGCATTCTGAAGTGAAGATGCAGACTGGAAAGCAAACCCTGATCCTACCTGACACGTGATTGTCCTGGTGTTTTGCGAGTCTAACAGTGAGCCCGTGTGAATCAAGCTACCAGTACCACCGTTACCGCTGCCACCACCACCAAAATGCATTGGTGAAGTGGAGGATTCATTAGGGCAATGAGCACAGCAGCTTACTTTGGGGACAGTTGAAAGCTGTATTTTAGGTTGCTGAAGAGAATGAATATCAGGAAGTGGGACTGCTGGGAAAACTTTAGAGCCAGCATGAAGGGGAGATGGTACATCCTTTAATTCCACAGCAACTTTCTTGTTCTCCATGTACTCTTTCTGAGAAAAGAAAATCAGAGCACGAGTTAGTTTTATGAGACTAGTGATTTTGCGGCTACTCATATCTTACTGTTTTAAAAAAAGGAATGGTGTTTAATTCTGTTTCCATCACTTGAGCACAACCAAACAAATTAGAAATGGCAGCAGCTACCTAAAACCAGGGGTATTCTTAAGAAAGGTCCACAAAGAAGTAAACGCTGAAACACACAACTGAAATTCAGGTTATATTCTTCCTCAATCTTGAGACTAGGGTGGGGTGCCTGTTTACGTCTTCAGCAAGCCACTATGCCTCAGTGACTTCCCCACGATAACTTCCCCTTGACTTACAGGATCTTCTGAAGACAAAACAGGTGGTATGAAAACAACAGTAACAAATGGCATTCAATAAAGATGGCTTATAAGCAAAGTGATCTGAGAAAAATACTTAATAGTTCCCATGGTTAGTCTATAAGGGATTTTAGTAAGGTTCCCCAAAGCAGAAGAGTTAAGATTCCAAACATTATGGAGAGATTAGCCATCTACCCAACTGGTCCAGCCATTTTGCTGAAGACATTTAGCAAACCCACCCTAGACTATCATGACATGCCACGAAGACAACAATTATATTGTAGCCAGTGAGAAGAATTAGGAGTATCTAGGCAAAAGATGCAAGACAAAAATTTGACATATGACTGCAACATAGACACAGGAGCTCAGTACATTACAAAGGTTATAAGCATGGCATAGTGTTGGGAGACCTTGATTTGAATCTGACACTCAAGAGTTAAAGGACCTCTCTCTGCTTTAGTTTTTTCCTTATCTATAAATTGCAAACAATAAAATGCACCTCTTAGAGTTATTAGGAGGATAAAATGAGATAGAGACATAAAGCACTTAGCATGGTACTTGGCCACTGAGAGGGAATCCAACTAATCAATAGCCTTAATGGGCTGACTGAAAGAACCATCAAGATGAAGAGGATGCCCTAACAGATGATGACTGTGACATGCTCATCCTTTAGAGAACAGAAGGGTCCATCTCACTGCTACAATTTCACTACTTTTGCTGTGATTCTACACTCAACTGGGAGCCCATGCTTATCTGGGAAAAATCTGGATTTTTAGTTAGACTTTTTCTAAAAGGAAGGTAATAGCAATACACTGACCAGCCAATGAGTAGTGTGTTCTAGCCTCCTAGTAACAACAATTCAGAGTGGAAATTAATACACTGCCATTTTGATTTATACACAGATCAGGCTCTTAGGGAAACAGCTATTGTGAGCTGGTAGCCCGAAACCAATCCACTCTGCACGCCACTGACAAAATCAAGTTTTGGGATCTGTAAAGTTGAGAGAGTAATTCTGAATTGTATGACTTCACAAGGACCAGATACACCATCCCATTGGGGAAGCTATGCTGGAGATAACCAACTCTCATTGTCAACTGTCCCTAAAGTAACTTTCCTGAAGTCACCCAAATTACTTGATGCCTTACAACAAAAACTATATTGTGAAAACCTATAGAAGATAATTTTTAAAAAGCTATTAATATCTGTATATAAAATTATCATTAAGTTTCATTTGAATCCCAAGTATGATAGATTAAAAAAAGGTAGTGATGTGAATGTATGAAATGAAATCAGAAAATGTCAAAGTCACAATGAAAAGATAAATATATATATATATAAAAACATATATACATAAAAAAAAAAAGGCTGTCAATAAGCTCTTGCTAGTCTTCCCTAGATTGTAAGACTCAAATCTCAGAAGACTACAATAAAATAAAACTTATTTTGCACTTTCCTCTGATTTTACTAGACAATGTGGATTTTTTTTAATCTTTGGAATTGGTGACTTTAATAAGAAATTAATATTTTCAAAATTTTAACATTAAATATGTAAAGCATCTACTGTTACTCAGAGTAGAATACAGGAGTTAAATAACTATGCTCTCATTCTTGCTTAATAGGCAAGAACCATAATAACGGGCAATACAAGTATTGTATATACGGGGAAACTTAGCACAGACTGCAGGAAGAGAGATTATCTCCCAGACTAAATAGACCTCTCAACTACTTTGACAATTAATTTACTATGCCCTTAATCTTGCACAAAGTTACCGTTTGGGGACTATGTGACAATGTCTGCTCAGGACGAGAAAAGCAATTAGAGAATTTCCAAAGCCATGGCTTAGCATCATTATCTTGTCGAAGCCATCCAAGTGTTCTACTGCAGGAGTTCTCAGTTCCGTTTCCTTCCATCATACAGCCATACAAAGTGATTCAACATTCTTTCATCTTTCTTTTCTTTCATACTTCCACCCTGTTAAGAATGAATAAAACTTCCATGTTATTTCTTTGTATAAGCACAAATTTTATAAAATGTTAAAATGTGAATATTCAACTATATTAACACTTATAGAATAGAAATGCTAATGATTCGAAATAAACAAAAGAATATCAGAGCATATGGCTCGGTGCCTGTGGCTCAAGCGGCTAAGGCGCCAGCCACGTACACCCAGGGTGGCGGGTTCGAATCCCCAGCCCGGGCCCGCCGGACAACAATGATGGCTGCAACCAAAAAATGGCCGGGCGTTGTGGCGGGCGCCTATGGTCCCAGCTACTCGGGAGGCTGAGGCAGGAGACTCGCTTGAGCCCAGGAGTTGGAGGTTGCTATGAGCTGTGATGCCATGGCACTCTACCCAGGGGGA
>CAUYQV010068786.1:0-15048 GCA_963574575.1 Galagoides demidoff | reverse complement strand
TTGGCACAGTTCATAGGGCCAATTCAATTGTCCCAGTCAGCACTGGTCTCAGGTGGGAGAGTTCAAAATGTCTCCGGCAACTAGATAGCAGCAGTCCGCAGGCAGCTCATGTATGACTTGCCCTGGTGCTATGTGAGGTCAGGAGGACCCACCCAGCAAATAAATTAGTCTGGGAATGTTGATGCCTCCTTCACCACCTTGCACCTCTGTCATACCCAGTCACTGGTAACCCCACAGAGCTACGACCCAATTCCCTCCAATGAGCAGAAACTCCAGGGGTTTGCACCTGCCTGAGTCAGAGGGAGATCTGTGTCTCCTCAGCCAGACTGCTGCTCTCTGCCACTATCCGGCAGGGGGAGGTGGGGCCTGACAACCTCAGGTGCTTAATGGAGGCTGGGGCAGTTCACTCAGTTCTAGCCCCGCCTATGATTGATGTTGCTGGCAGAACAGAACAACTTTGCAGAATTTGTTTCTGTCCCTGCTATCTTCTCCTGTGGATCAGATGTTGTTTGATGTCACAGAAACTGTAATTCAGCCCCAGTTGGGTCTTAGGGTGGGAGCAGTTAGAGCTCACATTCAGCTGTCAGTTCCAGCCTCTGCCCACCCACCTTTGTCTCAGCTATGATCCTCTAAGGGCCAGGTGCATCTTAGGCTCAGGAAATCAGTCCTCTGATTCAGCCCCACCCTGGCAGTCTGCTGTCTATGCACACATGTATTCTAGTCCCTGCACTTGGCCCAGGCCGGTACCACCTCAGGAATACCGTTTACTTATGGGGCCTGCATTTCTGTCACAGATCTGTTCCACCAGTGGCTGCCACCAAAGATGCCTGGCTTCCTCTGGTTGCCCAGAGAGACAGGGAGTATCTGTCCAGAATATCCCTGGAGGGGATAGGGATAGAGTGTGAGACCTATTGATCCCACTGCTGTGACTGCTGCTCTGCACCTCAGGGCACCACCACTCCTGTATGGTTCCCTCTTAGTTGACCTTCTTTTCCTTACTCCTGTGCTACAGAATCAGCACAGACCAGCAACAGCCCTTCCCCTGTCCACACCTCTCGAGAAAATGCCCAAGAATCTGGACTTCATGTGGGACAGGTTTCCAGACCTTGGGGTGAGAGTGGAAGGGAGTCCTGGGAGTTCAGAACTGCAGGTAGAGAATATATACAGTTTTATACAGTTTTATGCCTGGCGGGAGAGTGCCATGGCACCCTAGTAGGGGAAGGAGGTCCAGTTTTTAGAGGGTCTCTCCTGTGGAATAAGATGGGAGGATGTTTAAACTCTGCTTGCTTGTTTGTATGGAGTATACTGTGAGCCCTTCTCATGTGGGAGGGGACTCCTGTCCGCTTGGCAATGGATTTTGTACCTTTTGTTTGTATCCTTGGGGTCACAGCTCGCCTCAGCAGGGTTGATGTGCGTTCTTCAACCTTCTCTCTTGGCTCAGCTCCAAACCATCAGCTTACTTGCTGAACTTCTGTCCTTTAACTCTCCTTCTGGATGGGAGCTTCTGTGGAAAGCTGGCTCCAGTCAGCCATCTTGCCTCAACCCCCCCCCCCCCAATTTTGTTAATCTTTTCAAAAAACCAACTTTTGTTTCATTGATTTTATGAATGATTCTTTTGTTTTCAATTTCATTTAATTCTGCCTAATTTTGGTGATTTCTTTTCTTCTGCTGGGTTTGGGGTTGCATTGTTCTTCCTTTTCCAGTTTCTTGAGATGATACATTAAGTTGTTGGCTTCCTCTCTTTCTGTTTTCTTGATGAAGGCTTCTAATGCTATAAATTTCCCTCTTAGGACTGCTTTTGCAGTATCCCACAGGTTCTGATAATTTGTGTTTTCATTGTCATTTTGCTCCAAAAATTTGGTGATTTCCTTCTTAATCTCATCTTTGACTCATATATCATTCAGCCTAAGATTATTTAGCTTCCATGACTTTGTTTGAGTATGAAGATTCCCATTGTTGTTGAGTTCAACTTTTATTCCATGGTGGTCCAAGAAGATACAAGGAATAATTTCTACACTTTTAAATTTGCTGAGGTTAGACTTGTGTCCTAGGATATGATCTATTTTGGAGGATGACCCATAGGCTGATGAGAAGAATGTATATTCAGTTTTATTCCAGTGAAATGTTCTGTAAAGTCCATTTGTTCTAGGGTCAGGTTGAAGTCTAATATTTCTTTGTTTAGTTTCTTCTTGGAAGATCTATCTAAAATTGTCAAAGGGGCATTAAAATCTCCAACTATTATAATGCAGGAAGATATCAAATTATTCATGTCCATTAGGGTCTGCTTTATAAATTGAGGAGCTTTCTGGTAGGGTGCATAAATGTTAATTATTGAAATCTTTTCATGTTGTGTGTTTCCCTTGACAAATATGTAGTGACCTTCCTTATCTTTCTTTATCTTTGCTGGTTTAAACCCAATTGTATCTGCTACTAAAATTGTAACCCCTGCTTTTTTCTGGTTTCCATTTGCCTGTATTATATAAGTCCATCCCTTCACCCTGAGTTTATTTTTATCCTTTAAGGTAAAGGTGAGATTCTTGTATACAGCAGATATCCTGTCTGAGTTTATGCATCCAGTTAGCCAGCCTGTGCCTCTTTTGAGGACAATTAAACCATTCACATTAACTGAGAGAATTGATAAGTCTGGTTGTATTTTGGGTGTCATGGTTTTTGGATGTCCAGTGGACATTTTTAATCCTTTCACCACTGTGGAAGTGGGTATTGTTAAAAAATTTCTGGATGAGTTTTACTTTCAAGGTAGAGCATTGCACTGGTCATTCTGGAGGATGGGTCTGAGAATATCCTGGAGAACTGGTTTAGTTATGGCAAATTTCTTCAACATGTCTGTCATTAAAGTATTAAATTTCTCCATCATAATGAAACTCAGTTTAGCTGGATACAGGATCCTGGGCTGGAAGTTGTTTTGTTTTAGGAAATTGAAGGTTTATGGCCATCTTCTTCTGACTTGAAACGTTCCAGCTGAGAGATCTGCAGTCATTCTGACATGTCTCCCTTTATAGGTGATGCTTTTCTTACATCTGACTGCTTGTAGAATTTTCTCCTTTGTCTTAACTTTGGCAAAGTTAATCACAATGTGTCTAGGAGATGCTTTATTTGGATTGAGTCTTGCTGGGGTTCTGAAACTGTCTGCTATCTGAAGTTCCATATCTCTTGCAATGCTTGGGAAATTCTCTTCCAAAATCTCTTGGAGTAGAGCATCTGTACCTTCAGGACCATCCTCTTCTCCTTTGGGAATTCCAATAAGATCAATGTTTGATCTTTTGGAGTGATCCCACGAGTCTCTCTGGGAATGATCAGTTTTTGCTCTCCATTTGTCTGCTTCTTTGAGTGTTTGGAAACGTTCAAAAGCTTTGTCTTCAGTTTCAGAGATCCTTTTTTCTGCCTGGTCAACTCTATTACTGCGGGATCCTACTGTATTTTGGAGCCCCTCAACTAACTTTTTTGTTTTCCTTGAGCTCTACTATCTCTTTTCTCATTATGTCCATATCTTTGGCTTTGAATTCATTAATTTCTTGAGACAAGTTTAGAACTAGTCTTTGGAATTCAATTTCTATCTTTTCTTCCATTCTATTTATCTTACTTGCAATCCACATTCTGAATTTGATTTCTGACATTGCCGCCATTTATTTATGCATGGCATTTTCAGTTGTATCTCCTTTGTCATTTCTTGGGGGAGTTGATATACTCTGGTTATTCATGTTTCCAGAGTTCTTCTGTTGGATCCACACCATGTTTATTTTCCACCGTTTGGTTATTAGAACTGGTAGGGTGAGATTGAATTGGGGTTTCCAGGTAATAGAGATAGCCCCTTACCAAAGCACTAGGCTTTGTAATTGTGGCTTGTCTCCTACAACCTTACAAAGGCCTCTTTCAGAGTTTTAGCCAGAGACGCTGAGGACCTACTTGGTGAGATAGTGCAAGCTAGCTCTGTTTGATGTCAGCCAACCTCTACCCTATCCTAAGAAACAACAGTATTAGGTTTAAATCTCAACCGTGAAGTGATACAAATATCTGTGGCGCCTAGCCCCCACCCTTCAGTTCTTTTCCACTACAGAACTTTGAAGGTTAACCTCAGAATGTCCCTGAGTGGACAGCCCCAGACACAGGTTCCAACCAAATTTTCTCTGCCAGTGAAAACCCTACCCAACAGAGAGGGATTCAAGGGTCTCCAACAGCACAATTGGAGCCAGGGATCCACCCTCCCACCCACCAGACTCAGTCCACACTGTTGTTCACTTCTCTGCTCACAGGCCCAGAAGGAGCCAGGGGCCACACCCCCACTCACCAGTCTCAGTCCATATCCAGCTAGCCTCTGCTTGCCAGACCAGTTGGCGTCAGGGGACCATGCCTCTGCCTGCCAGTCTCAGTTCACTGCCTGGAAAGCCTCTGTTCACAGGCTCTGTTGGAGTCAGGGCACTGGGCCCCTCCTTTCAGTCTTAGTCCACACACAGATAGCCAACCTTAAAAACCCCCAACCTCTAGGGGGTGCTGGGTTGGGTTGTTCCCTTGAGGTCAGCAGCTCTTTGCTAGCCTGTTCAGACACAGTATCCCACCTTCACCAAGGGCACCGTACTCCTCCCACAGGTCTCAGGACTGACTTGGTAAGCCTCTTAGCTTAAGCCTCTCCAGCTGGAGACAGTGGGCCACACCCTAGCCCTCAGGTCTTGGTTCACACCCAATAAGCCACTGCTTGAGGGTTTTGTTGGAATTAGGGGACCATGCCCTTGTTCTCTGGTCATAATCCATGCCTATCAAGCCTCTACTCACAGGCCCAGCAGGGGCTGGGGACCAGCCCTGTCTGCCAAACTCAGTCCACACAGGGCAACTACTCTCCCACTGTGGGTGCCATCAGAGCTGGGGGTTCTGCACCCTGTCCCACCAGACACAGCTTGAACTGAGGGTCAACACTACCCCTGGTCGGGCCTAGTCATAACCAGGGGACTGCTCCTCCTCTCACTGAGTGTCCCTTTCTTCCCACACCCTCTTTCTTCCCCATTAGTCACAGACTCCATCTTGATGGTTGGTGGTCCACGCTACGCCCAGTTCTCTCAGGATAAGACCAAATACTCTGTTCTCTGCAGGGGGCAGAACTTCAAACCGCCAACTGAGGGGTGGACTGGGATTTTGGACTTGTAGGGGAAAATAGCTGTTCAATTTTATGCCTGGCAGGGTGGTGTCTACGTTCATAAGTGGGACCTCCTTGGAGAAAGAGATGTGGAGTTCAGTGGCTCTCTCCAGCAAGGTAAAATGAGAGGTCTTTTGTTCCCTGCTCATTCACAGATAACCTGTGGCAGGCTCCCTACTTGGGGGAGGGGGTCTCCCATCCTCTAGTCAATAGGCTTTGTACCTATAATTTGTTTTCTTGAATGCTCTTCCTTGGAGTTACAGCTTGTTGAACTTCTTTCTTTGTTCATAGAGTCCAATTCTATCTAGTTTTGGCTTCATAGAGTCCAATTCCATATAGTTTTTCTTCCTCTGCTCAGGAGCCTGTGCCAAGGGTTGCTACTAGTTGGCCATCTTCCCAGAATTCCAAAGTCTCATAATTCTGTCAGTGAACGTTCTGATTTCTCCCTCTTCTTTTCTGACTCTTTAACTATCTGAGTTATTTCAAGAGCTTTGTCCTCTACCGCTGAGATTCTTTCTTTTGTATTGTCTAATCTGTTGTTGATATTTTCTATTGCATCTTTAAATTCCCTAATGAACTGCTTCAGTTCCTTCAGTTTTGCTATATGCTTTCTATATTCTTATATCGTTCATCTCTTATTTGATTCAGTTTTTGGATTTCCTTTTGGTTATTTTCCATTTTATCAGCAGTTTTCTTCATTGTTTTCATCATCTGTATTCTAAATTCCCTTTCTATCATTTCTAACATTTCTTTATAGGTAGAATCCTCTTCAGTAGCTACCTCATGGTACCTTGGGGGTTGCTCTGGTCTGGTATTTCATGTTACCAGGATTTTTCTGCTGATTCTTTCTCATGAGTGTTTTCTTTTATCTGTTTCCTTGCCCTAATTTTCCTTTCACTTCCTCTTGCTTTTTAAGTTACCAGGCCTCTGGACTAGGGTTTCAATGAGTCTTTTTGGCACAGGACCAGAAGGATGAGAAGATTGTACAGCAAGAAGGGAAAAAAAGAAAAGAAAAAAGAGAAAGGAAGAGGGGGTGAGTAAAAGGGAATATTTACATAAAGAAGAGAGGCACAGAAAGGGGGAGACAGGAGTAATGTAGGTATACAGTAGGGTACTTTGACCCAAACTTAAACTCCCCCAACCTCTGTGGGTGCCAGGTTGGGTAGTTCCCTTGAGGTCAGAAGCTCTTTGCTAGCCTGTTTGGACACAGTACCCCATCTCCACCAAGTAGAGAGGAAAGACAAAAATGCTATAAATCAAACCAAAACAAGCAAACAGAAAACTTTACAGGATAAAATTGGGCAAAACCCCCAAATAATAGGGGTAGAAAAACTAGCAGAAATGAAGTTCTAATTGTTAAAAAGTCTCTTGCTGATTCCCTGTGTCCCCAAAGGAATGTTTTTGGGCAGGTCCCACCAGTCAGAGATGCCTGGAGTCTTCTCTCTCCAGTCTCACCATGCCCAGTTGCAAGGAAACTGTTACTCAGCCGCCATCTTGCTCCTCCTACCCAATAATGCCCCCCATGCATAATTTCAAGGTGAGCAATCAGTTGGAATGCAGCACCTGGAACTCAAGAGAAGACTTCTGCTGCTGAAACCTGGCAAACAGCACAATCACCTAGCTAGTCTTTGAAAAGAATCTGCCTTTGACTATTTGCTATACCTTTCACTCACAACACAGTTTCATAGTAACTTAGCCCATTATTTCTCTACCATCAAGCCCACCCACCACAACAGCTGGTTAACATAAGAGATACCACGAGCCACTTGAGAAGACCTAAAAGGTGTCCTCTAACATGCCAATGAGTAATTTAAATATTGACTAGTTCCAGATATAAGGGAAGACCAACAAGTGGGAGATACCATAGGCACTCACCAGACATATTAGTGAAATCTGATTTTGACAAAAGGTACTGTGCTATAAGGAATTATGAAAAGTTATAATGGCCTACCCTGGCATTCACCTCCACCTGTTCTATTTCTGATTTCTGTTATTCTGTTATTCACGAACCAACATGACTATCTCCTTCTTCATTACTCATGCCAAAATTTGCTAACCTGATATTGGAAACCATTATATATGGTATGAAAAGTGACCAACAACAACGACAAAGAAAAGTGACAAACAACACTTGGTGCCATCTGAACTCCAATTACCAATAACTCTGGGATGGGTATGGGCCAACATGGTGATAATGAGAAACACTTCCCACTTTAGGAATGCTCTAATTGACAATGGGCTTAATGATCTATGACCTGGCTGGTCCATAATAGCAAAGTGTAAATAGATTAGATGTCTAGGAAATCACCCATGAGTTCCCCAACTCACATCCTATCTATTGCTACTTCTTCAGTGTTGTTTTTTATTTTTTATTAATTGATTTCTGTGTACATTGATGCAAACACGGGGTACATTGTGCTGTTTCATATACAATTTGAAACACCTTCATCAAGCTGGTTAACATAACTTTCACATCATTCGGTTAATCATTGTATCAACACATTTATATTCTAGTTCTAGAAAACTTCACTTGTACCCTTGTTAGGCAGAAATATAGGTAATCTTTCCCATCACCCTCCCACCCCTCATCCACCCTTCTCCCCTCACCTTCCCCACCCCCACCCCATATTTCCAAGTTCAAATTTTTAAGACAAGTTATTAATCTCTGTGTGCTTTAGCTTCTTTATCTTCAATGACACTAATAATAGAACTTTCCTCATAGAATATTTATGAGAATAGCATGAGTTAATAAAGCATCTAGAACACGTCAGTAATATCATTATCATGTTGACAATATACTAAGCACATACGAGGAGCTAAGGTCATCTTCATTAATACACACTAATCTAATCCATTTATCAAATAATTATATATAATGATGCTTAAGATGACTCTGTAAATTTTTTGATGCAACTCTTTGCTCCAAACTTTTAAAATGATAGATAAGAAACACCTAAGAAATGTAGCTACATTTAAAAACAAGATAAATATTTGTAATGCAAAACTGAATGGGGCATAAGAGATTAGGAAATGGTATCTGAAAGTTTTTCTCCTAGGTACAAAGGAGTGTAAATGGTCACAGTGAAAAGTAGACAGTTCTTATAATTGAATAAATATGACTTTGTGACATGCCAAAGGCTTTAATAAAGTTGAAAGAAAACTTTGAAGTACATTTATAGTCTTAATCATTTTTACTAAATAAATAGAACAGAACAAAGAGCAAGTAAAGTGTTTATTCTATGATTCTACAGAAAGAGCCAGAGTTAAACAAGATATGGTGAAGAAAAAGCTGCTCAAACAAATAAATCCCCAAATTCACTGGATTTAGTAAGATAAATGTTCATTTTTCTATTAAATAATAGTGACCCAGGTCAGGGTCACTGTGCTGAGTGCTCCACCATCTTTAGCACTTAGTTTCATCTGTCAGTCCATAAACGCTGGCTACCCTAATTCTTGTTATTATACCATTAGCTAGAATGTATAAAAGATCATGATTGACACCTATACCTTACTTTTATGCATATATTCTAGTAATATCCATTAGTATTTCTACTCTGATATACTTCCAGAACATAGCTGACTAATCTTAACCAAAGATAAACATAAAAATATGAATATACCAATAACAATGAAAGAAACTGAATTAATAATCAAATGACTTCGCTGAAAGACAATTTATAGACACTTTTATAAACTCATTTGCCAGTCCTTTAGAAACAAAAGTAATGATTTCAGAAAAGAAAATTGCCTAGTATAGCATTGATATAAAACTGTCTGGGACAACTCAATCAAGATAATTACAACAATTTTATTTGAGCAGCAATGTGAAATTCTAACTGAAATACAAACAGATTGAATTAAGTAGTGTTTACAAATATTACCTAATTACGAAGGAGAGAATATGACAGGAATGTGAGGATGGTTCAACATCAGAAAATGCGTAACATAATTTAAACAATAATAGCTATGTGAACAAAATTTTATGAGCATCTTTATAAAAGAAACTATGACAAAATTATTAATCATAAATCTTTTTTATGTTGCACATCTATTAAAATCTGAATGAAAAAATTATGCTTAATGGTTAAACTTTAAAATCTTTTTCATAAATAATTTACATATTTTATATTAGCTTTATTACCTTGTAATGTTTATTGCTTATTCTATATGGACTCATTTTTTTTGCATTCTCTATTTGTCTTACAATATACACAAAATCCATTGATATTTTTATGTGGCTATTGTATTGAGCAACCTAGGTGAATTCTTCATTTTTCTGTTAATCCCTTTTTCTTTCACCTCCACCCCCCCTTTTTTTCTTAAAAATGGCAGGGTCTCTCTGTAATGCCCAGGCTGAAGTGCCAAGTGCAATGGCTATTCAAAGACATGGTCATAGCTTACTGCAACCTCAAATTCCTGTCTTCAAGTGATTCTCTCACTTCAGCCTCACAAGTAGTTGGGACCATAAGTATGCACCACCATGCCCAACTAAAAAGTTTTTTTTTTTTTACAGACAAATTAATTTCTACATAGAAAAATGTAGAGAGCATTAGCTTCTTTTATAATTATCAGATTTTATTTATTTTTCTTATTTTCTTACACTGACTAGGTCTTTAAGTGTAAGCAAGGATACTCATCATCCTTACCTCTGGACAACAATGTACAGAAGGCTCACTGTGAGTGACCAATGAGCAAACCAAAGAATGCTCCGTTTGACTAATAGTCAGGGTAATTCAAGTTAAGATCATAAAAAGATGCCATTTAGCCTAAACAAATTGGCAATAACTGAAAAATCTGACAATTCCTACTTTTGATAAAGATGTAGAAAAACACAGAGATTGCTCACAAAGATAAAAATGTATACCCTTAGAACAGATATTCTCAGAGTGTGGTTCCCAGACCAGCAGAATCTGGGAACTTGTTAGAAATTCTGGACTGGTGTGGGAGCTCATACCTGAATCTCAGCACTCTGGGAAACTTGAGATGTGAGGCTTAAGGTCAAGAGTTCTAGATCAGCGTGGGCAATAATGTGAAACCCCATTCTCTATTAAAAAAAATTGCAAATTCTTGGATTCCATCCCAAACCTACTAAATCAGAGACTCTGGGCATGGAGCCAGCAATTTACCTTTAAAAAAACCTTCTTGTGAGCTCAAAGTATGCTAAAGTCTGAGAACCCTGACTTAGAATAAGCTGGTAAGAAATCTGGTGAAAAAGAAATTATAACAACTGTATTTCTGAGTATAAACTCTATGGAAACCTCTACATATCTATGCCCAGAAACATGAACCAAAAAGTTCATGGCATTATTGTTTGTAATAGTATAAAATTGGAAATTTATTGTAAATGCCTTTCAGTAGCAGAATGGATAAACTGTAATATAATCACTTGATGAAAAAACCATGTAGTTCTTAAAATGAATGAACTAAAGTGAATAAATCCAGAAAAATGATGTTGAATGATAAATGTATGCTAGGTCATACTACATGATAAAGTTAAAACCTCTTGAATGTTAAGTGTGTGGTAGGTACTTTTAAAAAGTATTTTATATATATTTTCTCATTTGGTTACCCAAATAACCCTATTGAATAAAAAACAAACTCATAATAATCTTACTTGATGATGTAAGAGATTGGTTCTAGGAAGGTTTCAACCTTATTGGAAACATTTTATTACTTTAAAAAGTTGTTAAGGCTAGTAGAGTAAGATGATATATTTTATTTTAAATTACTTCCAAACTCACATTAAAAATCAAACATTTCCCTGATACTATCTTTACATCCCAGGGATAAAATCCCATTTGATCATGGAGAATGATTCTCTTAATGTGCTGTTCGATACAGAATGCTAGTATTTTGTTGAGGATTTTTGAATCTATTTTCATCAGGGATATACAAAAAATTGACTCAAAATAAATTAAAGACTTAAACATAAGACCTAAAACTGTGAAACTTTTAGAAGAAAACATAGGGGAAAATCTACACAACTTTAGTCTAGGCAATGATTTCTTAGATATGGTCCCAAAGTACAGGCAAAAAATAGACAAATGGGATTGAATCAAACAAAAAATCTTCTACACAGCAAAGAAAATGATTAACAAAGTGAAGAGACAACATACAGATTAGAAGAAGACATTAGCAAATCCTATATCTGATTAGGGAGCAATATCCACAATATACAAGGAACCTAAACATCTCAATAACAAGGAAACAAATAACCTTATTAAAAAATAAGCAAAGAAATGAAATAGGCGTTTCTCAACTGAAGACACACACATGGCCAACAGATTATATAAAAAGATGCTCAATATCACTAATGATCAGGGAAATGCAAATTAAAATCACAATGAAATTTCACTTCATAGCTATTAGAAAAGCTATTAATGAAGAGATGAAAGATAGCAAGTATTGGAAATGCTGTGGAGAAAAGGAAACCTTTATACTTTGTTGATGAGAATATAAATTAGTATAACTATTTTGGCAATAGCTATACTATTTCAGTACAGAGTTTCCTCAAAAAACAAAATAGAATAGCCATATAATCCAGCAATCTCACTTCTGCATATATCTCCTAAGGAAATAAAACAAGAACATTGACGAGATATCTGCACTCCCATGCTTATTGCAGTATTCTTCACACTAGGCAAGATACGGAAACAACCTAAGTGCCCATCAACAGATGAATAAATAAATGAAGAAAATATATACATAATGGAATACTATTCAATTTTTAAAAAGAAGGAAATTCTGTAATTTCCAAACATATGGATGAACGTGAAGGACATTACACTAACACAGGCACAGAAAGACAGAAAACTTATATGTGAAGTCCAAAAAGTTGAACTGATAGAAAAGGAGAGTAGCAAAGGCTTATGGGAGTGAGTAGCAGAGGCTTATGGGAGTGATATTATTCAAAGCAAGCAGCTTTAGTTAGTCAGATCTGTTCTAGGTTCCTAGTCAGTTATGTACAGCAGAGTAACTATAATACTATATTTCAAAGTTGTTAAATAGTAAATTTTAAATGTTATTACCACAAATAAATGATAAAGGTACGTGAGGTGATGAATACATTAGCCTAATTTAATCATTCCACAGTTTATACATGTGTCATAAAATATCATTGTACTCCATAAATATGTATAATAATTTTTTGTCAATGAAAAATAAAATAAAACTAGCAATTCTATGCATAAACATGTTTTATGATGTTAAAAATTCTTAAGAATATTTTTAATAAAACATATCTCATTCATCATCCCACAGAATCACTCTTATTCTTTCAAAGTTGGACTTTGAAATGAAGTTTTAATTTTTTTATGAACCCAGAAAAACTTGCAAAAAAGCTTTCAAGTCACTCAGACTAAGAACCCAAGAAAAATTTAGTGAGAGAACTATATCCAAGAAGAGCCAGGGACAATTTTGTAAATGATATCCTAAGAAAGATTAAATTATTATTAATCATTCCAGGTATGAAGAGATCTAAAGAGATTTACTTAAAAGTACAATGGTGGATCTTACCTAATAAATGCAAACATTGTAACTTAATCAATTGTACCTACATATTAATTTGAAAATTTTACAAAAAAAGGACAATGGCATTCTACACCTATTTTACTCTTTCAAATGTACTTTAAAACACATTCCAATTTGTACAAATAATCTACACATTGAATCCCATAAAGCCATAAATGTACATATGATAAATGTATGAATGACTTAATAAAAAAAATTATATTTGTAGTATCCAACAGAAAGGCTGCATCTATTTGGCTTACCTCACAGGGATATCAACCATCCTTAGAAAACCATTTTGAGCAAGTCATAACTTACTTTGTGTAGTTCTTAGACAGGTCCAAACAGATTTCAGACCATCTTCTATTATGGCTAAGTAATAGAGGCCAAGACATTCCCACCTTCACATCATCAGATCTTAAGCAACCTGTGTCTTGCCATCAGTCATAGTCAGAGGTAGACAGAGTAAGATGAACACCATCCATTCTCCCTGCCATCTCCATCCATCACTGCCTTGGAGAATTCCATAGGGCCTAAGGAGGAGCTGAAAGTAGTGTGGAAAATGAACCCAGAATGAGAACTTAGGAGATACATAGGCTTGCCCCAACTGTGTTATAAAAATAATAGAATTTTAGAAAGTTAGTGTTAACAGAACCTCATAGATCATCTTGCCCAGTGCCATCATTTTAAAGATGAGATTTAGAGTGAGGAAGTGACTTGACTCGTACCTTTTTCGAACCATCAATTATTTATTGAGAAACGGATGGAATGAAGTGAGAGGTTTGCTCAAATACATGCTTTTGGTCATGTCTCTGTCACCTATCTTTCATCCGTCTGTATTATTAATTCCATGTCATAAAGAAGTCTTATTATTATCCCCTTTTCAGAAGATCATAGAAAGCAATAAACCTAAATATAGATGTTACCCTGTCCTATGTAATGCTATACGAATACAATAGGTAATTTGAGACTTTTTTTTTACCTATTGTTTGATAGACTGATGTTTTCCCTACTCAACAGTTGTATCTTTAATTAGTTGTATCTTTGATTATATGTGTGTGGGTGTGTGTATGTGTATTGAGGGAGGACAAAGTAAGGGCAGGTGGGGCAGGGAAAATACATAAAGTGCCGAGGCAGAGGCAATAGAAATTTTGAAAACAATTTGCCAACTGGATGATGAGGAGACACTAGAGTTGGAAGACAAATTTCTAATTTTATAATTTAAACAAAAACTAATTCTGACCAAATTACTCTCATAGAGATTAAAAAAAAAAAACCATAATGCATAGATCTAAATGCTCTTGCTTCCTCTTTTGCCCATACTCAACTCTGTTTGACATCTTTATGGATGATCTGGAAACAATTAACCAGCATCCTTCCTGTGTCATGATGGAATATTGTGGTTCTGGGAAATGTTACAAAGAGGGATCCACTCTTGGTGCTTATCTAGAGCTTTAGAGCCCCAGAGCAAGTATTTACAGAGTGTTAATTTTGTTTGAAAATTTAGAAACGGGAGTGATTGAGTTATTTGACAATTTAAACTATTTGCATACAAAATACACATATTCTAGAGTAGAATGCAGAACCTCTGTGCATTTAGGAAAGACAATAGCTAAAAGAAATTTCCTATAAGCTGCTGCTTCAGGTAATCTTATAAACCCTGGTAATAGACTTTTGTTGCCTAGGGCCATAAAAGATGCTTCTCTGTGAAGGTGGAGAACTGCTCTGGGAAATCCAGGAAAAGAATGAAAGGCATTCCTTTGGATTCCTCATTCTATCACCTACAAATTTTCTGATGAGTTACTAGAATGAAAAGCTAACGCAGCTGAGGCTGAGCTCTCCCCCCTCTGAGAATGGCACTCTACGGATCCCAGCCATCTGCACACAGAGAACTGACCCTGTGGACTGAACAGAGCACAGGGAACTCCTGATCACAATGTTGCTGACTGACACAAATGGTGAGGTGCTGGGGGGGAAGAGGTTCTTTTTTCAAAGGGCCTCATGTTGGTCTGAGTCATGGTAACCACTGGCAGCTTAACACTGGAGAACAGTCAATCCAAAAGGAGATAGTGTCCCTAGTGTGATGGTTATTTCCATAGTTGTTTCCATTAAGATGAGCCATGTCGACTGACTTTTGATGAACCAAGAGAAAGGTAGATAGAGTCCTCTTTAATCGTAATGCTCTTAATTTTAAGGTTAATCCTTTGCATTGTATATCGAACATTCTTACCAAAGCTCCAAGCTTATTTTGCTTACTTAGTGCATATCTAGACATACACCCCCAACTACAAAAGGAAGCATTTAGATTAATTATTAAATATGTAACCCTCACATAAGAAAACACTTTATGGCTCAGTGCCTGTGGCTCAATTGGCTAAGGAGCCAGCCACGTA
>CAUYQV010068784.1:0-27197 GCA_963574575.1 Galagoides demidoff | reverse complement strand
GACTACAGGTGCCTGCCACAACACCCAGCTATTTTTTGGTTGCAGCTGTCATTGTTGTTGGCGGGCCCGGGCTGGATTCGAACCCACCAGCTCTGGTATATGTGGCTGGCACCTTAGCCACTTGAGCCACAGGTGCTGAGCCAAAGTTCTAATTTTTATTAAGCCTGTCCAAGTTTGTATTCTGTTGCTTGTAACCCAGAGTCCTGAATAAGATAGCTATAGTTCCCCAACTGGGTTCTTTTTCAATTGGAAGGAAACAGCTTCGAGACAACACTGGAAAATACAGGGTAAGTGTGGTCCAAGTTCGAGAATTCTGCTGACACTTCTCACCAAGATTCACAAAAACCAACCACAAGCTAGAGTTAGAACACAATAGTAAACAGCAGGCCGTGGTAGCTCACGCCTGTTGTCCCAGCGCTGTGGGAGGCCGAGGCGGATGGATCACCTGTGCTCAGAGGTTGAGACCAGCTGAAGACCCCCCTGAGCCAGTTGAGCCAGAATGAGACCCCGTTTCTACAACAACAACAGGACAACAAGACAGTCGGACCTTGTGATCCCAACTACATGGGGAGGCAAGAAAACACTACAGGAGGAAGAAGTAATAAAAAAAAAATTAAAAAATAGTAGACAGCTAAACACCAGTGGCTTTGAGGCCAAATCCAAGAGAGTTATAGTATAAAATATACGGTCTCCTCTCACTGGACCAAGGGGTCCAGGTCAACAATCATTCACATAGAACTCAAGGAACCTGTAAACATTCTAGAGAAATTCCACTGTAACCTTGGCCTGGTTAACTAACTCTAATTCTGATCACTAGTTTTGTTTTTTTGAGATAGAGTTTCACTGTGTCACCCTCAGTAGAGTACTCTTGTGTCATAGCTCCCAGCAACCTCCAACCCTTGGGCTTAAGCGATTCTCTTGCCTCAGCCTCCTGAGTAGGTAGGATTATAAGCGCCCACTATAATGACCTGCTATTTTTGGTTGTTGTTGTAGTGGTCAGTGTTGTTTAGCAGGTCTGGGTCGGGTTCGAACCTGCCAGCTGTATTTGGCCAGCACCCTAACCACTGTGCGTAGACGCTGAGCCTGATCACTCCTATTAAATGAAGACAATAGTACATTTCTAGCTCATAGGATTGCTCTGTGAGTTTAAATACCAAATGCATGGAAACCATTTAGCATGGTACCTGGCCTATGATAAATGTTTGATGGTATCATTATTATTATGATTATTCACAAAATCCACTTGCCCACTGTCAGCATTTAGCACAGATTTTTTTCATGGAACTGTCACTCAATTAGTAATTTAAATGAACGAGAGACTGCTGGATTAATCCAGAATTCTAAACAAAAATTTTAGGAACCTCAAGGACTTCTGGCCACACATAAAATATTACTTTTAATTATAATATTACTTAGTATCTGGGGATAGTGTGCTAAATGTTTTAAATACCTCATCGGAATTAGGCCTTATAACTTTATGAATATATTGTGTAATGACTGAGGTCTGTTTTACAGATGAAAAAACTGAGGCTCAGACTTGGGTTTTCATAGAGAGTGTTGCAGGGAGGATTCAAACCGGTGTCTGAGGGACCTGAAAGCTTGTTTCTGACCACTCTGCCTTCTGCCTCTTTATTAAAGGTAATGGTCTCTCTTGCAGGCCCTTCAACTCAAGTTCCTTACAGTGGTCTCATCACAGAGTTAATAATAAGTGGGCCAGGCCTTACTCTCCTTTTCTGGTTGCCTGTCTGTCTGGCTCCCTAGAAGGAAAGGTAGTGAAAGCTTTTCTTCTTTCTCTATCTCTTGGAGCCAAGATGGTCTCTAAGATTCCTTCCAGTTATAAAATGTCCATAACTTCCAAGAAATAGGATGTTTGGGTTTTTATCCATTGTCTACCCCACTCGTTCCTACTTTGGTTCCGGTCAGATCTTTTGGGAGACACTCTCTTTGGCAATAATGAAGGCTCAGCTTAGAAAAATGTTCAAATTTCACTGAATAGAAAACACTGCTGCCTGCATTGCAAATCCTTGTCATTAATTTTGTATGGCTTAAGCTCTAGTCTCTATTTTAATCTATTTACATAAATGTCATCATTTAAAAAAAAAAAAAAAAGCGCAATCTGGCCAGTTAGGGATGGCTTCTTTTCTCCTGCTCAAATTTGTGATGATTCTCAATTTCATTAAAAAAAATACATAAATTCAAAGGCCCTGGGGCTCTTGGCTTGGGTGGTGAGCTAATTGGTTCTTGCAGCTCTAGAACCTTTAGATCTCAGATCCATACTCTCAATTTTCATCTCAGGATCCCCAATACCATGTTAAACTGAGATTAAAAGGGACGTGTGCAAGCACAGTATCATAATCAGGCTTTAGACACAGATGGAAATGAATGCCTTGGAATGTCCCACATAGAAACAAAGATGCATCTCACTCCCTCAATGGGATCTTACTCTTATGAATAATAGTATTAGTCCTATTATTTGCTGAGGAGACTGCTTGAGGCCAGGATAAGACAAATGTTTACTCTTGGCCTTAATGCACCAAAAAGGTATTAAAATTTCAGGAGGATTCCAGGAAGGGAGGAATAGGAAACCTCCCAGCAGTTCTGCCTTGGGCTGTTTCATCAGTGAGCAGCTCCTAGATAAAGGGCAGAATTTACCCTGGCCAACTCCACCTCTCCCCTTTCCTGTGGTTAATTCCACGAAACATCTCTTTAAATCAAGGTTTAAAAAAGTGTTAACCATAGATTGACATCCTCAGGAAAGCATGGGGAAAAAAGAATCCAAGTGAAAGAACTACAAAGAATTCAAAATTAAGGGGAAAAACTCCCGAGCACCCACAGAGCCAAGCTTTAAGGTAGGGGGCTTCAACATTTTCTGCTGAAAAACCAGACGACCTGTGTTGCTGAGAACATGGAGGCTCTGGGAGATGAAATAATATGCCCAGAGTCACACGCTAGTCAAAGGCAAGAGGCAGTTTTTGAACCTGGTGATGGCTTCCAAACCCTCTAAGTCCCCCCAAATGTTTAAACGGAACAATCTCCATTTCTCTGGAAGGTGGGCATACGCTTTTATACAGACAAAATGATGGATGTGATGACCCCTCAAGGTCACTTCCAACCTCCAAGTTCTATTCTTCTGATACTGACAACTGCTGCCACCAAGAGCTCTGAGTTAGACCTAGGCCTGTGACTAACTTCCAACAAAAAGTGGGGCGGAGAGAGAGCCAGAATTGCTCAAAGACCACTGAAAGAGGATCTCACTTCTTTCCCTTTTTAACCATCTGTGGGGTGTTTTTTCTTCTTCCTTTTGCCCCTCCTTTTTGCGTGTGTTGCATGGAAACAGAAAGTGCCTTTGTACCAATTACTAGGCACTAATTTACGCTCTTCAGTGGGCGCTGGGCTTGCTGGAGAAACATTAGGAAAAGGTGGGAGGGTCGGATGTGGGGGAGGATTCTAGCAGGAGGGAGGCCTGGAGTGCTGCAGGCTTTTTCTCCAAGCCTGAGAACAGCCAAGGGAAGAGAGAGAGAGGGGAAAGAAAAACAACCCAGAAGATTTGGAAGTCAAGGCTAGCAAACAGTGACAAAGCTTGATTTTTTTTCCCCTTAGAATCAAAATGCTAATGATCAAAAAATGTTCAGAAATTAAATCCATGGCCTAGAAAACGGGGCCCCAACCAGAGCATGTCAGATTCTTTTAGGGGCTTCTGAAAGAGTGAAGACTGGGAAATCATCTGCCCACTTTTCTTCTCAATGAACATATTAAGGAAAACCATTGTCAGCCACTTTCCCAATATGTCATAAGATGTTTCTCCCTGGGAAGTTCAATCTGGGAATTTCCCACAGATGTTGTGGAATGACTCGTCTTTGGGATAAGTGTCAACAACTGAGACAGGAATATAAGTCTGACCCCTGTGTTTGGAATCTAAGAATTCGTTTTCCCCAGGTTACATCTTTGTGTCTGAAGGTGGCAGGGAGTCACACTGTCAGAACAGCAAACTAGATTTACTTCAGTACTTCCTTCTCCACCCAGGGCCCTGCTACACCCCTCCCCTGGCTCTTCTCACCACCCGGGAAGATTTGAGAAACAATGCATGCACTATGTAATGTGACTCCACTTGTATTTTTTGTTGTGAAACAATAACCCTGCTAGCAGCAGCAGCTTCTCTGAGGCAACCGTATTTGTCTTTGCTGGGGCAGATAGATGGAGGAGGTGAAGGGCAAGGGAGGGGGAAATGAGGGAGAACAGCACCTAGTTCTTCCTACCCCAGGACTAGGAACAAAAACTATAGGGTCCTTACAGCCTGCAGCCCCAGGGTGAGATTTCAGCAGTAAGCTGGGGTCTGCAGCTGTCTGGGCCATCCTTCCACAGATTAGATTCAAGCAATGTTTTAGCCTCTTATCTAAAACCCAGAAACAAACCCTACAGGAAATCCTTACAGCCCTTAGAAACCCATCCTCTCCAGCTAGAAACCACACGTATACAGCCCCGTGGGCTCTCTTCTAGGATATACACTGTCATTTTCTCCTAATAGGATACTTGAGGGCATTTCCAGACATTCTCACAGGTGTTGGGGTGAGGTGGGTAATATCACCCCGAAAGGGGCAAAAATTTGTTAGTCGGGGAAAAATGTCTTAGCTCTTACAATGGTTTGTGGCCTTCTAAAGGGGCATACTCTACAAACAGCTCTACGGTGCATCTGGGTTATTAAAATGCCCTGGGAAGGCAATGATTTTAAAAATGTCTCAAGACTCCTTAAGGGAGAAATAATGAGAACACGGTGAAAAAGTTACCTGTGAAAGTTGTAGCTAGATCTTGCATGAAGCACGCCAGGTTATGAAATACCATTCCATATCACTTTCGAGAGCCCTCTGCAAAGAATGGGCAGAGAGAATGTATCCTTCAGGATCAAGGCACAGGGCTTCTGTTCCACTCACGAAAAGAGGAGAAAGTGGTAAGGACTGGGCAGGGGTTCCTTAATGGGCTGCCCAAAGAGCTAAGGCCCCTTAGTCTAGGGCCTGCAGCCAAAAGCCTTGCTCCAGCCCTAAAGCCCTGCCTCCCAGGTAACGTGTCTCCCCTCACACCTCTGATGACACAAGACTCTTTTCATATCAGATAGTTGACTCCAAAACCTTTTACGGTAATTAAGAGAGAAGAGTGCAAGAGGCATAGGGCAACCTGACACCTGTTTAAGCAAAATATTCTGCCTTGAGTTAGACCTGGCCAGTGACAGACATTCCTAGAGAGGTCAAAAACACCACTGCCTGTGTTGGTGGCCACCTTCCATGGCGGGCGGCTGTACAGATTCTTGCTGTACAGATAAGTACCCAAGGAAATATTCAAAGAGGATAAGGAAAGCAGAAGCAACCACTTGGGGCTCTTGTAGCTCTGGATTTTCCAAGAGCTTCCTTTTCTGTAAATTAAAAAAAAAACCAAAAACTATTGGTGTTTAAATTTTTTCCACAGGACTGGGATGTGATGATTGGGACTTAGGGCTTTCTGATTTTCAGAATCCTATAGCTAGTTTCTGTCAAGCTCCATAACATTGTCACCTCTTGAGGACAACTGACTGAAGCACCTCCAAAAGAGAGAAAGATGGCACCTGACATGGAAACAAGGCTGAAGGTTTCCATCATCTGGGTATCAACCTGGCATGATTCCGTATCAGTCTGTTCTGACCACCCCACAGCACCAAATCTGCCTGTACTACACATGCACTGTGTCCACAAAGTCAGAAGATGTAGGGTACACTTTTTTTTTTTTTGAGTCAGTTCAGTGTCTTGCTTTTTTGCCTAGGTTACAGTGCAGTTGTTGGTATTATCATAGCTCACTGCAGCCTCAAACTCCTGGGCTCCAGTAGGAATGCACCTGCCTTGGCCTCCCACGGGCATGTACCACTATACCTGCCTAATCAAAACACATTTTTTTGTGAGAAGAGGTCTCCCTATGTTGCCCAGACTGGTTGCAAACTCCTGGCCTCAAATGATCTTACTACCTTGGCTTCTCAAAGTGCTAGGGTTACAGGCATGGCCACCATGCTCCCCTGGGATAAATGTCTTAAATGTTAATTACATTTTCAAATAATATGCCCAATATATTTTCACGTGAAGTACACTAAAAGGTTTAACTGTTAATCTGAAGTAGCATAATGTATACACCATCAAGTGTCCAAAAAGTTTGGAAACCAGAAAAAATATATTTGTTGTACCTTTTTTTCCTGCAGATTAATGATGGATCTACAACTTAAACTTTAGAGTTACATCACCTAAAAGGAGATCTGATCTAGAGCTTAAGAGAAACAAATTGAACATATTATTAGAAAATGTAAACCAACACACTGCTTAAAAATAAATTTATCCTAGATTTTTTATTTTAAAGACACCCTTGTTTATTACACACAAACTATAGGATCTATCATTTCTCAGAGGCATACCATATGTGGAATCCTATTGATATATGTTGTGTTTGCACCAGAATCTGAGTCGAAGATCTGTATCCCTCTCTTACGAATTAAGAAAATGAGGCTCAAGGAAAGTAGAGGTTGAAAACTTAAATGCCAAAGGAGACCACTTAAGTAGTTAAAATAAGGGGTACTTCTCCATCTAACGAATAATCTGTTCAAGCCAATTGTTGCTAGGCGGGGATTCGGGCACAGTATTGCCAGATCTTTTGATTTTTCCAGAGAAGCCAGAAATCTGGATTCATGCCATAATCGACTGATTTTTAGATGTTAGTTAACTAATTAAATTTTTATAAACCCTGTGTTGGCCAAGCCAAACAAATCTGCAAAGCAAATTCAGCCGCAGGCCTCTAGTTTGCAAACTCTAAATTAAAGTAACTTGTTTTTGAGTCTCAAACTAGGCAGCCAGGGGACAAATCAGAACCAAGCTCAGTGGGCCTCCACTGTGTCTCTTCTCTTGAGACACTACAAAAGTAGCTGCGTTGAAGTGAATGAAAATTTCTGTAAATGATTCAACTTCTAAAGCTGGTTTAGAGGTAGTTTATCCAAGTGGCAGCTGCATGAGGCTCTATTAGGAAGTGAGCACGCAGGAGGGATTTGAGGGAATGTTGAGCAGAGCTGAGCAAGGGGGTGTGGCAGTGATTTTAGCTCTTAAAATCTTCACAGAATGCAAACATTCCACATCTGATCTCAGGCCACTTTCTGTATTTAACATTGGCAGAAAAAAAGAAAATGGAGAAGCTCCTTACCCCACCCCAAAGTGAATCTAACTTGGAAGTTGTATCTGAAACTTCTAAACACATGAGATCTCTGACAAGCCCCACTTAGAGCCTCCTTAACACACACCTCCTCTAGCAGGCGTGTGCTTCCGAGGATACTAACACAAGCTGAGGTTTTTGTTCAACCGTGCCCTAGGAGTACAGAGAGACACCTGCAATCACCGTATCACCAGTTTAAAAGACTGTAGTATTTAAAACTGGATGAACATCTCACTTCATTTTCCACTCCTGACTGTGAAAAAGGTTCTCCTGAAACAGCTGAGCCGAATGACTTGCCTTATGGAGAACTGAAGAGCAGCACGCATGCACGCACACATAAGCAGCCATTTCTGTAAATGCCTGAGAAATCACTCAGCTGAATGGCCCAGAATGCTGGAAATCCCATTCCTGAGTCCCACAGACTCAGGTGGCTCATAGAGGCACTGTGGACCTCCCCAGCTGCACAACCCGGCAGCTCCCTGAAGGAGAAAATGCCTTTGCTCAAGGTGGCAGTGGGTGTCGATGGGAACAACTGAACTCCGGGAACATGGCTGACACAGCCAGGCCCGCCCAACAGCTGTTGGTGAGTAACACCCTCTGGTTAATACACCCCTACTTCACCCCCAGAGCCCTGATAAAGGTCACATCCTCCAATGCAGGCACACGCCTTTCAACAACCTCATGGATACAAACTTTAAAATGTGCTGTTTTGTGGCAACCTAGATGAGGACTCCAAACAGAACCTGATTTTGCATTAATACAGAGGAAACTGTTTTTTTCCAGTGCCAGCAGCCATCTCCACAAGCACCAGTTTCCAAAGGAAATAGAGGCAGTTACGTGGCCTTTCTCTTAAAAAGCAAAGTAAAAGAAAAAATTCCAATCAAATTATCATTTTAAAACCACAGGCCCGGGGCCTCATCTTAAAAGTATCAAAAGTATTATACCAAAGAAACTATAATACTTTTCCAATTAATTCCAGCAACATCTTCTTGAACATGGTGGCAAAAGACACAGAGAAAAAGGTTATCTGTGAGGACCAAGCCCCCACCTACCTTATCTGGATAGCATTTCTAAAAACCATTCCAAAGATGGTTAGACAGCATGTTCCAATGTGAATGCTCTCCAACTTTTACTGTGCATGTTAAACAAAACAGAATTGACTGACCAAGGTCCCTGGAAGCCTCCAAAGCCCATTTTATACCGCAGTTGTCTTTATGGTCACATACATTGGGACTCTTCCCCTAGGCCTCCAGAACCGCCCAACCCTCATTACTGAGCCTTGACCTCCGGGAAGGACCACACCTCCCTGCTGCTCGCCTGACACAGGGGTGGAGAGTGCGACCGAAGTCACATGGACAAAAAAAAAAAAAAAAAAAAGATCAGCTCCGAAATCTCCCTCTTTGGGAAGGCTAACTCGTTGTGAGGTTGCCCACCATAACTTGGTCAAACTCCTGCTGCTTGAACCAGTGTTATTTTAAACCTCTCAGGGGATTCTTGGCCAAATTTAAAACCACCTTGGCAAGCCCTTTTGAAAACTAGCAGGCATCCAGCTAAATGAGTCCTTAGTCATCCCTAAAAGGCTCGAAGTAAAGTGCGCTGCTTCCCTCCTAGGTTTCGGCCACCTCTCTGCAACCCGACAAGGGAATTAAATAAAAGATACGCCATCTGACTCCCCCTGCCAGAGTCTTCCCAGGTGGGGAGGCCCCACCGCCGCGGGGTGCGGGAGTCCCGGGGGCGGGGCGGGACAGGGGAGGGGCGGCCACCGCTGTCTGCGAAGCCACGCACAGCACTCGCTCTGCTCACCACTTTAAAGCTCCCCATGGCTCCCAAAGGCTGGGGAGAATTAAGGAGAGTGCGCTTTCCGCCTCCGCAGAGTTAAATTACTTAAAGAGTTAAAAAGCATCTCATCCAAGATGTTTGCACCCTTTCGGCCCAGCTTGGTGTCCTTAACGCCCAGGAACACTGACCGGCCAAAGGTTAACTAACCACAGAGCTCCGGGGAGAGGGCGACGCCGCTAACCTGTATGCACTCTGTAATGGGCTTTAAGATGGGAGGATTTTCCATAGACTTTCCCACAGCCACTGTAGGGGCACTTGTGCCTCTTTTCGGAGGCGTGTTTCCCCTTCGCAGCCACTCCAGGGTGGAGGAGGGAGAGCGGGCTGGGCGCGCTGCCAGGATCCTGTCTCTCCTCCGGGCTGTGGGAAGGACTCGACCCAGATTCGGTGGTCACGTCGCTGTCGGATCCCATATCCTCATCTGGACTCTCCAGACTGTCGCTGCACACCGAGGGGGTCTGGATGGGTCGGTACTTGTTCAGGTCCAACAAGCTCTTGGCGATGGTGACCAGTGTGCAGTAATCCTTCCAGGTGTCCCCCGGGTCACCGTGCTCCTTGGTCACCTCGCGCTCAGGTAGTCTCAGCCGTTCGGCGTCCGGAGCGCCCCCATGCTCCGGTACCGCAGCGCGGTTAGAAATGGAAACCAGACACTGGGCAGCCACGAAGTCCATGTAGGCGGCCGCGGACATGGTGCGGGCGACAGCAGCCCCGGCGGCGCGGCCAAACTTGGCGGTGGCTGCGGAGGTTCGGCTAGCCCTGCCCCGGCCTCGGACGACAAGCGCGGCGCGGCGCGGCACGGCGCGGCGGCCAAGGGGGCGGGGGCGCGGGGCGCTTCCTACTCGCGGGAGCGCCGAGGCGACCTCAGCCCCTCATCTTTACGTAACCGGCAGCGCCTCCGCACGCAGCATCCACCGCCCCGGGCTCCGCCGCGCCGCCGCCTCTCGCCGCCGCCCCTGCCCCGCGCGGGTCGCGATTCCCCGACGGACGCGCCGGGCCCCTCCGAGCAGTCTCCCTTGGAAAGATGCCACACGTGGCGGTCGCAAGTTTATTCGACTGAAAACGCCCCCGAGGCGCTGGGAGAGGAAACTGCAAGAGAGGTACACGCCCTCTGTCGTCTCTCTCCGTCGAGCCGAAGCCCTAGGACGTTCACCCCACCACTCCGACGTGGGTGGCAAGGGCCGCGCGGGGCGCCGGGTCTAAGAGAGACTTTTTCCCGAGTCCACGGACGGCTCCTGAGCCCCAGCTCCTGCCGGTCCGCACCGTTCCGGCATTCTCTTGCTCAGTAACAATTTCGCAGAATCCCATCACGTCACAAACCAAACCCCCTCCAATTGGCCAGTGGGGAGGGTGATTCAACTCTGTTTACTTTCTCCCCCTGCCAGTCAGAACGGCCCTTCCGTGGAGAGGTGCGTCTAGAACTGAGGCGCGCGGCCAATCCGACTGTTCCATTTCGCTGCCTCGTGCTACCCCTACAGCCTCGAACGCTGACAGTTAAAAGGGTAACAGCCGGGAGGCAGGAAAGGGACAGCTCTCATCCCCGGGAGTGCCTCTCAGTCCGGCAGCCGGCCCAGGCCTCCCGGCTTACGCCCCAGCTCGAGGTGTGTTGGGACACGTCTTTCCTAGTCAGTTGCGCTCCTTCCTATGGCGAAAAGGAACTTCAGCTTGGGTTTTCCAGCTTGCAAACAGTTAAGTGACTTCCTGCAAACGCTACAGTCCCAGCAACCAGCCTTCCAATCAAAAGTAAGTTGGTTGATGTCACTGGCATCGGCTCGGCCAATCAGAAGCGCGTTCCGAAAGCAAGCTCTCGGCACTTGTAAACGCAGGGAGCTGTAGTGAAACTGGACACATACATCTTTGTATTTTGTGTTGATGGAGGTAAACTTGAGATATGGATGGATGGGAGGACCGGCATGATGAATAAATGCAGTGTGAATTTATAATCTTTTAAAAACCTTTAATACGTCAGGAAAATTTGTCAAAAAAACCCCACCACAAATGAGAAAGTGTCAACTAATTTTGTTGTCGTTGTTGTTTTAGGACACAGCATACTTTGGGGGTAGGTGTTTAAAAACTCTTTCATCTACTAGATTAACTACGACCAATTAAGCTTACAAATGCAGAACTAACGAAAGTTCTGGTTTTAAAGCACAATCTTTTTACTGTCCCCATGCTTACATGGAAACATTTCATCTTTGCCTTTGCCATACCTCTTGATTCTTCTACTTCCCTGGTAAATTATTTTAATTTTTTTGAAGCTATTTTAACCACCTTTGCATACATGGGAACAAAAACCATTCATTTGTATAACTTTTGAAAAAAACCCTCCTTAGCACATTTTCTTTCCAGAGCCCTTGCATGGTCTTTAGGGAACATTTCTCTAACTCCACGAATGTGGAGCCTGAGACACAGAGAAGTGACTTACCTACTTTATTGTTAGGTAGTCACAGAACCCAATAGAAACCATAAGTCTCTTGATTTCTAGCTCTTTGTGCTTTACAACAATGGAGACCTTTGGTTTTGTGAAATATTAACCGTGCTAAACAGATTCTTAAGAGCTGGAACCAGCCAGAGATCCTTAACCATTGAATATTATGACATTACTTGATCAACAATTAGTATGGGTCTTGGAGTCTGATTAACTCACTTTGCCTCTCCTGAATGAACCCATGGAGTTGTCTTCCATCTTGATAGCTGAGAAAAGAACGTACTGCTAGTGTCTCTTGCAGGAAGCATACTGTTAGCACAATTAATTAAAAATACATTCACTTTCCTGAGTGTGAGAGATACCTGCTTCTGTGTGATTGAGTGATAGCGAACCCTGACTCCCACCGGCTGTTAACCTTTAAGGGAAAGTTACCCCAGGTTCCTATTTTCCGAGGGAAGGGACCCAAATTAACTCTCCCAATTTTAAGTCTAGGGATGTTTATTTTGACTTTATTTTAAAAGTAGTACAGGGGAGATATTGCAGTAGGTGACTGCATAGGGAAGAAAGGTATAGAAAGGTGATGCTGGTCAACAAAGAATATCATCACCATCAGCATCATTATCTCTGCCCTCTTTTGTGAAGGGCTTACTCTGTGCCAGGCCCTGTACTCAGTACCCTGCAAACATCCTTACACCAACCTTGTAAGGTAAGCATATCATAGCATGTAAAAGTGAAGCCAGTCTTGGAGTTCTGGCATTTTAATCCCCTTAATTTTAGAAAAGAATTCAGTGAAGCCCAGGAGAGTTTGCCTACTTCCTGATTTTTCTGGGACAAATTCTGTCCCCTAGGATACATGATCACTTAGAAATTGTACCTTTGCTTACCTCTTTAAGGCCCAGCACAAACACTAGTGGGATTTTCCCAGGATCCCTATGATCATGGCCCATACAACCTCTCAGACTTACATATTGCAAGATAAAACAGACTACTTAGGCCCAGGCATCTATAGATAGCCGTAGGGTTAACATCAGATTATTCCAAAAAAAAGAAGAAAAGTTCATATCTTCCCTTTAAAATGACATAATCCATGAATTTGAAAATATCAATCACCTTAGGTTTTTCTTAAAAAATATAAATTTTTCCTCCTTTGCTACTTGCCCTTTCCCCCCTTTAATTTATTTTCTTTCTTTTTTTTTTTTTAATTTAAGACAGAATCTTACTCTGTCACCCTGGATAGAGTGCCATCACATCATAGCTTATAGCTACCTCAAACTCCTGGGCTCAAAGTGTTCCTCCTGCCTCAGCCTCCTGAGTAGCTGGGACCACAGGCACTTGCCACAATGCCTGGCTTTTTTTTTTTAGTAGAGATGGGGTCTCACTCTTGCTCAGGCTGGTGCTTGAAGCCCAAGCAATCCATCCTCCTTGGCCTCCCAGAGTGCTAGGATTACAGGTGTGAGCCATTGCTCCTGGCTAACCTTTAATTTCATTTTGTTTGGACTAGACATAAACTCTGAACTCTTCCAATTCACTCATTTCAGTTATAAAATAAAGTAACAAGAGAAAACCGAGACTGCATCCACATGAATTTCTCTTTTATACGTTTTACAAATATGACTCCTGCTTGAGTTGATTTAGAATATCTTTAAAGCCCAGCCACTCGGGAGTGGTACAATGCGCTTCCTTTTCCTCCTTTTCTATGCCTTCATTCTCCAGGTATTTATGTTCCTGGCAATGAACAAGGCATGGAGAAACACAAAATGAAAAGAGTCTGAGGCCTGTGTTAAAACACAAATATGTGTGTGTGTGTGTATAAGATATATTGCAACAAATAATTTCTAGTCAGGATTTTTTTCCTGTATTTTCAACAATGAAATCTTCTTGCTGTGTTGGGATGTGTGTTAGAATAGTTTTATGATTAAAACCAGCTTATGCTGTTTGCCAGCATGTGGTTGTCTCAGTTAAAGTATGGCAAAATAAATTGGCCCAAATTAATATGAATCATTCCTAATTAAAATAAATAATTTACCACCAAAGTGTGTATCATGCCACATAAATGTAAGAGATCTATTTTCCCCAAGTTAGTCTTTGTAAGTACACATTTTGAATATGTAAGGAGCAATGAAAATTTAGACTCCAACTTCCAGCTTATATATTCTCTTTAAATTCTGCCTAAGCCTTCGCTTTAAAATCCAAGTTCTCAAAACAATGGCTAAGGGGCCTGTAGTCAGAACTTACAAACCTTGTTTTCTGTGTATTCTAATTATTGTGTTATAGGGGTGGGTGGGTCACCTCTAATGAGAGGGAGTGCCTACAGTTGTTTCTCTCCAGGAGTTAGTGGTAGGCCAGGGTGGGGACCAGGCCTCTGTATCTGCAGGAGCTGTGCGACCTCAGGCAACCTCTGAGAGTATTTCCTTATCTGTAAATCGGTGGGATTAGATTAACATGTGTCTATAGTCTCCTCCAAACTCCAACTCTAAAGGGATCTCAAAAAAAAAAAAAACCTACAAAAAAAACTGGGGCAAGACTTAGGTTTTTAAAATACCACCTCATCTGCTGTGCACCCACAAACACTGCTCTTTATGGCACTGAAGGTCAGCATACCTTAAACCAAACATGTAATGAGGTAGCAGGCACAAATAAAAATTTGTTCCATATCTCTTCTTCACTTCACGGTCTTGTTTTTTCTTCCTTCAAGCTGAAGTGGCCTAGAGGCTATAAGAATCTATTCTTTTTCCCAGGTTAATTTTCCACCTTGGCCCGAAATAGGGTACTTCCTGGTGAATGCAGCAGATTTCTAGTTTCCTCCCTTGAAGATACTTCTCTGACCTGAGCCCAAGGCAGGGTTTCCCCACCTTGCCGGGTGAAGCTGATCACCTGGCGCTCAAGTTAACATACAGATTGCCCTGCCTTGTCACTACCCAAGCCCTAGGGAAGTTCAGGCTAAAATCACACACTGTAGGTATTGGGTTCTGCCAATTCTGGCTTTTCTCACTCTTTCCTGCTGGGAGGCGTGGACCATGCCGGGCAGAACTGCCAGCCTCCAAGCGGGAAGGAAGGAGGAGAACAGATGGCCCGCTGGGGGTAGGAGATCACGTGTCAGACCTCGCTCTGGGCTGGATCCAGCCTTCTCCCTTTCAGGGCCCAGGCCCTTCGGTTCAGCTACCCCATGCAGGCACAATGACATATTCGGGGTGGGGTGGGGTGGGAAATCCGTGCTGATTTTAATGAAAGCAGGGGAATTAGGGAAGGTGGAAAGCCTGAGGGAGAATCAGGGCTAAAGGGATCTGGTTTCCAACAATGGCGTTGTTCTTGGATTTGAAATCCAATCAGGTTCAAAGACGGAGCTGGTGGGACGCCCGTGGCCATAAACGCAGTTAACACCCATGGGGCTAGAGAGGGGAGCCCAGGAAGGCGCGAAAACTTGCCCGACGCCCTACTTTGCTCCCGCCCCACTTAGCAGCCTTTCGCAAAACTCCAGCCTTCTCCTTAGCAGAGCAGAAAGGCCACCCGTTCATGCATATGCAGGAGGATAAGTTTAGCTCGTAGCCCCCAGCGCGGCGCTGGGTGAATCACCAGCGCTCGGGGGCGGGCGCTCGGCCGCGGCCGCCGAGTGGCGGGCGCCTCAGCCATTTGCGGGCCGCGCGCTCGGGCCTGGCATCGCCCTTTTAAAAAGTCTTCCGCAGGCGGCCGCCGCCGCAGCAGCCTGAGGAGGCGAGTTCATCTGAGGACAGTCCCAGTTCTCAGAAATCCTTTCCCTGCTGGAACATCCAGCTCCCTTTACTGCAGTTGAACAAACTGCCCTAGATTGGGGGATGAGGGACCCGCCCCAAACTCGTGCAAGGAGCTCCGGGCGCCCGCGCCCACGTGAGCTAACCTTGAAATTAGCCCCTGCTCCAGGATGGAGGCGGAGAGGGCGGGAATGGGTGGCAGTGGGCGGGGGCCGGTTAGCCCCACGCGGCCCCAGCTCTGAGTTTGCGCCCTCCGCGTGCACGTACCGCCCCCTCCACCCTGTTTCATAACTCTAGCGGTGTTGCTTTTTTTTTTTTTTTTAATCTCCCGGGTAAGATGGGTGTAGGGTGTGTGTTGGGGGAGAGGACAGGCCACCTTCCATCCCCCACGCCCGCGAGTAAGAGGAAAACCTGCCCTGCGATCCCCCTGGGAACACTGCGGAGTAGGGTGTAGAGATGACATCAGCTTCTAAACATAGTCCGCACCGCACCGCACCGCACCCCAACTCTGAGCGCTGAGAGCAGGGCACCAGGGTGGGGAGGGAGTGGGGGAGGCGGGTGCCGCTGTCCCCGGCGGGGCGGGGCGGGCCGACCGAGCTGTGCTAGAGGAGATGACTTTGCAGGAATTGTGCTCTCCGAGTTTGCAGGCAAATCTCTCCTGCGATGGTCCGGCCACGGGGTTAGGAAACATTCCTGCCATTCCACTCTCTCGACTACCCCACAAGAGCCACGCACACACGTGCACACGCACACTTGGATCGAATGTGCCTTTATTTATAGACCAACCCATTCCCAGCGTAGCGCCCAGGTTCGGTCCGGTCCTCGGAGCCCCCGCGCTCTCCAGCCCTGCGCCGGCCTCTGGGCTAAGCCCTCGAGGGGGTCGGTGCGGCCCTCCCGGTGAGTCAGATGGGCTATGTTTCCTGTGGTTGTTGTGGAACAGTTTGTCCTTTTTACTCCCCCCCCCGCCCCGTCTCCACCCCCTTGGTAAATATAGCGCTCACGTTTCATCATCTCTTTGTCCAACGAGTGCCAGACACCCCGGCCCGCGGCCCCCGCCGCCTCCCTCCCCCTCCCGCTCGCGGTTACCTCGCATAACCCCGCGCGGGCAGGCGCCGGGCAGCAGCTACCCCGCGGCCCGCGCCAGCCGTGCACCCCCGCGCCGCGCGCCGCAGTATACTCCTACCCAATTCGTTTCCCCGCCGCCACTCCCAAATCCCCTTTCAATTGTGCCTCCGCGCCCTTGTCCCACCCCCTCTACCCGGTCCAGGGATCGGGTCGAGACGTGTGTAATTATGGGAGATGGACATCCTTTTTCCCCACGCCCAGGCTCAGGTCCAGTACTGGCTCTTCCACTTCCCCAGCCTCCCCCCTCCCAAGTTCCAAGGTTGCCCTCTGTTCCCCTCCCGAGCGCAGGTGACAAGCTGCTGAGACAGTGTCTGATTCACCGACAGCTGAACCAGCTACTCCTTCTTGGGGGCGGGCGCCCAGTGAACCTTCCTCCTCCCACCCCCTACCCAGGTGGGGAGTGGGCTGGAGGGTCGGGAGAGGCGAGGTGGATGACTGCAGCGAAGTGCGTGCTCGCTCTTCCCTCTCTCCCTCCTCCTCCCAGTTTCATTTCCACACATACAGCCACCCACCGGGGACCGGAGGCGGCTAGTGTTCTCTCTGCGCGGGGAACTGGCTCTCTCTGTGGTCTCCTGTTTACTTCCCTCCTCCTCCCCGCCCCCCTCACCCCGCGCCGGCTCCCGCCCGGAGCAGCTGGAGAACCTGCGGCTAAACCCTGCAGTCATGGGACTTCCCTGGACCAGAGCTGTGCCCAGGCTTTGCCCTGCCCTGTCCTGCCTGCCTTGCTCTATCCACTTAGGACACTTCTTTGTCCTGGAAAGGTTCCTGGGGCTCCCCATCTAGGAGTGTGGAAAAGGTGGCAGCCTCCCTTCCTACTTTTCCTCTTTTCTCGGCCTCCCCCCTGCTACATACCTTCCTGTGGAGACCCTGCCTGGCTGCCTCGTTCGTTGGCCAGAATTTTGGGCCGCCCTCAGGAGTGGCCACCTGTCCAGGGAGGGTTGGTGAGACAGCTGACAGTGTGTGAGATCTCCGCATCCTGGATGCTGCAGAGCTGGCTTTTGTGCCGTCACAGACTGTCCAGTTCATGACAGGGTGCCCCAAGTTCCCTGCTGACCCAGGTTGTCAGGCAAACCCCCAAAACCTGCTCCCAGGGACACATCCTCTCCTTATGGAGTCTGGCAAAACCTTTCAAAGCCTGCTTCTCAGCAGGGAGGAAGGCAGGCTTTCTTTCTCTAAGTAGGCTGAATGAACAAAGCACTCCAAGGAGGCCATGAGGGTTCCAGAGCTGGGTGCTGCCTTAGTGAAGTTCACCCCATTTAAAACTCACCCCTTCACCACCACCCTCTGCTCCACTGCCATGGTTACCAGCTCCCTATCCTTCAGCAGCACAATGTTGCACAGAGGCAGAAACAAACAAAGGCATTTCAAATGTTCTTTTAAATATCCAAAACACTGCCTTGGTATTTTGGAAGCACAGAAGAGGGAATAGAAATCCCAACTGTTCCCTGTTTTCCTTCTGACCCCCGCCCCTGAAAAAAGCCCTTATCCGGGATGGCCTCTCAGCTGCCCACAGAGGGTAGGAAGCTTATTGAGATACTAGAGTGCGGAATTCAGGACAAACTGTTGGCAGAGATCTCTAACCCCTCCCCCAGCTGCCTTGAAGTACCTGCCATCAGACTATACCGCCCCCTCCTTATGGCTGTCATTGTCATCACAGGCTCCCATGCACTCCCCCTCATTCCCAGAAGATTCTAGCACCTGACTCACAGTCCCTCACTCCTACCCCATTCCAATTAACATTTTTGGTGAATTTAGCATCTCAGTAGATTAATGATCCATCTGAAACCCTAGTACCTGAATTGCAACCATTTTTCTCCATCCTACTTTGATGTGAGTACCCTAGACCTTTTCATCACCAAATAGATGCACCACCTGAACTCTTCTTTTCAAGCATCCTACTTCCCGAACAACATCTCTTCCAATGTATTTGCTCTTCTCACCAGGTTTGAGCACTTCTTTGGCCCTGTTTTGACGTCCAATCTGCCTTTTCACTGTTCATCATTGGCCTTTGGTTCTTACATCTCTGAGATTTCATATGTCTGTCGCTACATCACTTCTTCAATACACCCCTCATTCTCTATGGCAAAACTCTGGCAAAACTCTGATTCTGTCCAGCTTAATCTACTGGTCCAAAACAACAGGGCTGTCGTCATTCTAAATTTATGACCATAAATCTCAAGTGGGCTCACAACACTGTCCTTCTGCCTTTTTCCCTAGTTTACTTGCCGACACTCTGAAATGACTATATTACACCTTCTCTCCTGAGGCTTCCAACACCCCTCCCCTTCCTCACGCTGAGTTGAGAGCCTTGCTGCTTATCACACTGAGAAAATGAAAGCAATTTGACAAGAACTCCCTCATCACTCCCCCACCACACACACCACACACACACACACACACCATATCTTCCATCCTACTTGCTTCTCCACCCAGACTCTGCCTTCACTCCGGTCGTGTCACCTGGACATATTGTCCCTGCTCCTACTTAAGGTAAACCCTTCCATTTGGCACCAGAGTCCCTTCCCCTCTATACTGTTTAACTACTGCTCCTAAAATTACCCTCCCTCCATCTGCTGCTCAACAATGGTCCCTCTTTTCTAGATCGTTCCCTTCACTTGATCACAAACATCACATGTGGTGTCCTCTCTCGTGTCTCTATATGTATCCTTGTGTGTGTGTGTGTATCCCCTTGCCCTCAGATTCTCTTACAATATGGCAACTCGAGTTGCTATTTTTCCTTGTCTGAAAATATCTCAGTTGTCTGTATTCGCTGCCTGTATGCGCACACCTCCTGTTCCCTCTCGATCACGTAGCAATCAGACTTTCACCTCCATCACTCATTCCCAAACTGCTCTTGTTTGCTGCCACATCGATTGGGCCGTTATTTCACTTCATCTACCTCATAGCAAGGATGTCTAAGAAGTAGAGAGTGAAGTAAGAAGAAAAGGAAGAGGGGTGAATTCCTTCTTCATCTCCCTGGCTTGTTTTGGCTCTTTTCTTGGCTTTCTTAAGGTTGAGTTGCCCTGGAGGCCTAGGCTCTCTTTCATGCCTACGCTCACTTCTTCAGTGATTTCAGACTCAAGGGTTTAATACCTTCTATATGCCAGTGAATCCCCAATTTTTATCTTCAGTCCAGACCCCTCTCTTGAACTCCACATTTGACCATCCAGCTGTCTAGTTATCATCTCCACTGGAATGTATAATAGGCACCTCAGACTTAACATTAAAATCAGTCTGCCAACCATTTCCTCCCAAAACGGTTTTATTCACAGTCCTCCTCATGTTAAAGACATTTCTGTGCTTCTGGTTGCTCAGGCCAAAAGCCATGAGCTATCCTTGATCCTTCTCTCTAATTTATAATCCACTGCTAATTAATCCATGAGGCATTTCTGTTAGTTATAGTTTCCAAATTTCCCCACTGCCTGGCCCTTCTCATCACCTTCACTGCAATGCTGTGCCCCCTCCATCTCTTGCCTTGATAACTGCAGGAGCCATCTAGCTGCTGTCTCTGCGTCCACCCTTGACCTTGCTTCTCTTCTCAACGCAACTGCTAAGAGCTAAGTGCTCTTCTTAAAATACATGTCAGGTCACTGCACTTCTCTGCTGAAAACACGGCAGTGATTCCTATCTTACTCAGAGGAACTGCTGAAGTCCTCTAATGGAGACAAGCCCTTCCACCATCCAGCCCAAAAGGAGACTTTTTGATCTCTCTTATTGCACCTGTGTCCTCACTCCCCACCGTGCTTATCTGGAAGCTAAGTAGCTGCTCCTGCCTTATAGGCCTTCACAGTGATTCTCCCTTTCACCTGGAATCGCTTTCTCCAAGATCTCAGCCTGGCTGACTCCCTGCCTTCTCCACCCCTTTGCTCAAATGTCCTCTTTTAAAAGAGGTCTGCCCTCTCTGTTTTATTCGTATTTGCGGCCCCTGAAGGTTCCCCAACCCCTCTTGCCCTGTTTTCTTTTTCCATAGCATGATATTCCAGTATACTACGTTGTTCACTTATGTATTGTATTTGTTGTTTACTGCCTGTCTCCCCCTTCTAGAATACAAGCTGGTTTGTTCACTGATGTATTCTTAGTGCCTAGAACAGTGCTTGGCAGATGGTAAGCTCTCAGTAAGTTCTGCTGAATGTTGTAAACAGGAATAAACAGCTGTTTGGTTTTTTTTTTTGAGCCCTTACCATTTGCTATGTGGTGTCAACACTCTTTGTTTATACATGAGGAAATTAAGGCATAGAGAGGGGAAGGGACAAATCCAAGCTCACGCGGTGGCAGAGTTAGAATTTGAGCTCAGGACTGTCCGTGCAGAGCTGGTGTTTGTAGGCATGCCCGCACACTGCCCCTGCATTGGAGCAAGCTGAGGGGCCAAAAGTGAGTTCTTTCTGCTGTGCCTGCAGTCAGCTGTGGAGAAGCACAATGAGGCATTTGCAGATGTCCCGTGAGTGTGTATGTGGCAGCAGCTTAGGTCACAGAGTTTACCTCTCCAGCTCCGGACACCGGTGCTGAAGAAAGAGAGTGATTGTGAAGGACGGGGAGTGTACGGGGCTGTGCTAGAGTATTTCGGCTGCTTATACGATATTGAGCACATTTGTGTAGTAGAGGCAGTGTAATGCAGTGGGAGAAACTCCTGATGAAAAGGGCTGCAGAGAGGACGGCGTTCTCTTAGTGTTTCCACTCTGCTATTCTTAGCACCAACTTTATCCTCATCCTTTCTGTCTTTCCACTTTGTAATTCTCAGCATCAATTTCATCCTAGGGCTAGGTTTCTCTCCGGGTTGAAAACGCCCGCCTCGGGCGACTGGTGCTATATGCTTTGTATGCTTCTTTGTTCATATCCATCAAGACAAAGAGAAAGATGCCCATGGCTTATGTAAGTCCCTCTCTCCAGCCCAGTTGGACTATGGTAAGTCACAGCTCTAGATGAACAACAAAAAGAAAGGGATACTTTGTGAAGACTGGCTTGGAGCTCTAGTGATTGAAGAACAGAGAACATTACTCCTTAGAGGGATTTGGAAAATGTATGAGGACATTTTTGTCATCATAGTGATTAGCAAAGTGATAGGCCTTGGTGGGATAGGGGTTGTGTGGCATGTAGAGGTGCTTAACCTCAGTCCCACAAACTGAAAATGTCTGCTTGAAACAGCCATTAGTGGCCCCCTTGAGAAGCACTGGAAGTGGTTGGCTTGTCCATCTGGATCTGGAGGTAGTCTCCTCCTCCTATGTCAGATGGGGAAGGTATGGCAGCTGGGATTTTGCCAGAATGTCCTCCTCCTTCCCACCCATCCTCTGCAGGCTGCTCCCTCCTACTTTCTTTACCTTCTCTTTTCCAATGACTATGAGAGATGAACTTGCTTTATGCTTAAGTCTAGTTTGCAGTGTTCCTGGGATCTTTTGATCTATTTCTCCTTTTACTCTGGCAGGAGTCTAGACAATGAGGGGATTTATTCTTTTCAAATTTAATCTGGAAACTACTATACACACAAAGGCCATGTTGTATTCTCACAGAAGAGGCAAGGTAGTTTGCTGAGGAAACACAAGCCCTGGGACTAAGCTGCCTGGACTCCAGCACTCCAGCTGCGCCATTGATTAACCCTAGGAAATTGGGCAAATTACTTAACTTCTTTCAAAGTTTCTTTATCTGAAAGGGGATAAAAATAGGGTAAAAATATTCACTGTGTTGTGAGTATAAAATTAGATAGGTCATATAAAATCCATGGTAGGGTAGGGTGCCTGGTATTTAATAAGCACTACCTTGGTTTTGATTGTCCTGGAAACCAAGCTAGAAGAGAAGGAGTTAAGGACAAGTGGGTTGTTTGGGAGATAATCCCAGGAAACAGGAGTGAGGGAGAAGGAAGAGTGACACAGGAAAGGAAGAAAAGCCAATATTTGGGACCATTGTTGAGATCCCTGCTGTAGAAAAGCCTCTTAGGATCATCCGTCCCAAGAATGGGAGGCAGAAGGATTTATCCACCAGCACTAGATCCTCATTGGTAAAGGGTTGCCCCAGGAGTGTTAACTGCTATACTTCTGGGCTCCCTCACCTTTTGAGAAGTCCCTGGGACAAAAAGTACATCCTAGATGGAGTCAGCCGTGAATCTACACTCTTACTGAAATGTTTAATGCCACTGCGGCTGAAATTATAGATGGGCCACAGCATGTGCAGTGAAGGCACGCAAAACATCTGTTGCAAGGGCTCAATATATTTTAGTTACTGTTATTTTGACTATTAGATCATTTCACTCCTTAATTCTCATACTGTACTGTGGGTAAGAAACACCTGGGGATCTTGTTAAAATGCAGGTTTTGATTCAGTAGGTTTGGGGTAGACCAGAGTTCTACATTTTAACAAGCTCCCATGTGATGCTAATACTAATAGGTCATCAGACCACAATTTTAGCAAAGATTTATTTAATTAATGCAAATTCATCAAAGGCCTCCTATTTATCGTGGTTACTGTGTTGAATACTAGTGATAAGCTGAATAATAGCTTCCTAAAGATATCCACAGCTCAGTCCCCAGTCTGTGACTATGTTGCCTTACACAGTAAAAGGAATATTTCAGATATCATGAAGCTAAGGATCTAGAGATGGAAAGATTATTTTAGCTTATCAGAGTAGGATTGATGTAATCACAAGGATCTTATAAGAAGGAGGCAGGAGGCTGGAGAGAGAAGATGCCAAGCTGTCAGCTTTGAAATGGAGGAGGGGCCATGAGACAAGGAATGCAGACAGCCTCCACAAGCTTAAAAGGCTAGGAGGCATACTCTGTAAGAGCCTCCAGAAGGAACACAGCCCTGTAGACACACTTCAGAATTCTGAATTCTGGCTTCCAGTACTGTCAGGTGATAACTTACGTGATTTATTTTAATTTTTAATTATTATGGGTATGTAATACATGTGTGTGTATATATATATATATTTCTGGGGTACAAGTGATGTTTTGATACAGATATACAATACGAATTAATCAAACCAGGGTATGTGGGGCACCCACCATGTCAAGCATTTAGTATGTCTTTGTGTTAGGAACATTCCAGTTCTACTCTTTTAGTTATTTTAAAGTATACCATGAGCAAACAAAGGGATGAGAGACATGCAACTCTGCTCCATATGGTGGACCAGTAGACCCCAAGGTCACCCCGGCCAGCCTGGAGACTGCTGCCCAGGTTGGAGGCCAGCTTAGGGGTCCAGGGAATGTGTGAGTATGTATCTTATTTTGTTGTAGAGACAGAGTCTCACTATGTTGCCCAAGCTTGTGTTAAACTCCGGGCCTCAAGCAATGCTTCCACTTCAGCCTCCCAAAGTGCTGGGATTACAGGTGTGAGACACCACACCCAGCTGACTTCACTTTATTTCTTATTGTAAAATGAGTACATTTTATTGTAGAAGAATTTTAAAGTAATTATAAGAAAAAGGAAAGAAATAGAAATTAATTCTATTCCTCAACCCTAGACATAACCACAATTAATATTTTAGTATATATTAGTTTTATCCTTTTTATATACATATGTACATTTTTGCTATTTTAATTGAAACATAACTGTACATATTTATGGGGCACATGTAATATTTTGATATATGTATGCAGTGTGAAATGATAAAATCAGGGTAATTAAGATAGCCATCATTTCAAACATTTATCATTTCTTTGTACTAGAAACATTTCAAACCCTTTTTTCTAGCTATTTTGAAATATACAACAAATTATCATTTGTTTTTTGTTTTTTGTTTTTTTAGATAGGGCCTCAAGCTATCCCCCTGGTTAGAGTGCCGTGGCATCACAGCTCACAGCAACCTCCAACTCCTGGGCTCAAGCAAGCCTCCTGCCTCAGCCTCCCAAGCAGCTGGGACTACAGTTACCCACCACAACATCCGGCTATTTTTTGGTTGCAGCTGTCATTGTTGTTTTGGCGAGCCGGGGCTGGATTTGAACCTGCCACCTTAGGTGTATGTGGCTGGCACCTTAGCCTCTTGAGTCACAGGTGCCGAGCCCAACAAATTATCGTTAACTATTGTGCTACTGAACACTAGAATTTGTTCCTTCTATCTAATTGTGTTTTTGTAACCTATAACAAAGCTTTTACCCCGCCCCCACCTCTACCCTTCCTAGCCCCTGATAACCATCATTCATAAGCTCTGTGAGATCAGCTTTTTTTTTTTTTTTTGAGACAGAGTCTCACTATGTTGCCCTCGTATAGTGCTGTGGCATCACAGCTCACAGCAACCTCCAACTCTTGGGCTTAAGTGATTCTCTTGCCTCAGTCTCCCAAGTAGCTGGGACTACAGGTGCCCACCACAATGCCTGGCTATTTTTTGATTATAGTTGTCATCATTGTTGTTTGGCAGGCCTGGGCTGGGTTTGAACCCACCAGTTCTGGTGTATGGGGCTGGCGCCCTAGCTGCTGAGCTACAGGCACCTAGCCAAGATCAACTTTTTAAGTGCCCATATATGAGTGAGAACACATCATATTTGTCTTTCTGTTCCTGGCTTATTTCACTTAACATAAGGACCTCCAGTTCCATCCATGTTGCTGCAAATGACAGAATTTCCTTCTTTAAAGATTGAATAGTATTCCATACATACCACGATTTCTTTATTCATTCATTCCCTTAGCTTGGTTCCATATGTTGGCTATTGTGAATAGTGCTGCAGTGAACAAGACTGTGCAGATATCTCTTTGATACATTGATTTCCTTTCTTTTAGGCATATACCCAGCCGTGATATTGTTTGATCATATGCTAGATCTATTACTAGTTTTTTGAGGAACATCCATACTGTACTAATTAATTTACATACCCACCAGAAGTATACTGTTCCACTTTCTCAGCATCCTCACCAGCATCTGTTATTTTTAGCTTTTATATAATAGCCATTTTAACTAGAGTGAGATGATGTCTCATTGTGGCTTTGATTGATTTGCGTTTCCCTGATGATTAGTGATGCTGAGCACTTTTTCATATGCCTGCTGGCCATTCGTATGTTTTCTCTTGAGAAATGTCTATTCAGATCATTTGCCCATTTTTTAAATTGGACTTTTTTTTTTTTTGCTATTGAGTTCTTTGAGTTCCTTATACCATGTATATTCTAGTTATTAATCTCTTTTCACTTAGATAGTTTTCAAATATTTTCTCCTATTCTATAGGTTGTCTCTTTACTCTGCTGTTTCTTTTGCCATATAGAAGCTATTTAGCTTGATATAATCCCATTTGTCTATTTTTACTTTTGTTCCTATGTTTTTGAGGCCTTACCCACAAAATCTTTGCCCATACCAGTGTCCTGAATTGTTTTCCCAGTGTTTTCTTTTAGTGGTTTCATGGTTTTAGGTTTTACATTTAAGTCTTTAATCTATTTTAATTTTATTTTTGTATACGGCAAGAGATAAAGGTCTGGTTTTATTTTTCTGCATATGGATATCCAGTTTTCCCAGCACTAGTTATTGAAGAGACTTTCCATTCCCCACTGCATGTTCTTGGCGCCTTTGTCTGTTGGCTGTGCATACAGTATGTGGGTTTATTTCTGGGTTCTCTATTCTGTTCCATTGGTCTCTGTGTTTGTTCTTATGCTGTTTTAATTACTACAGCCTTGTGGTATATTTCGAAGTCAGGTAGTGGGATACCTCTAGCTTTGTTATGTTTGCTTAGGATTGCTTTGACTATTTGCTGTCTTTTGCAGTCTTTTGTAGCTCCATATGAATTTTAAGATTTTTTTTACTATTTCTGTGAAGAATTTTGCTGGTATTTCAATAGGGATTACACCCCGGGGCTGAGCACCATCCAAACATCATAGCTTACCCAGGTGTCCTCAAACTACGGCCGCGGGTCACTGCAGCCTGCCTAGAACATTTATCCAGCCTGCAGGGTGTTTTTGCGCTGCTGCCTGTCCTGCTTAGCAGCTGACTAGTCCCAGGGCCCGCAGTCTGGTCCTCCAACAGTCTGAGGGACAGTGAACTGGCCCCCTGTTTAAAAAGTTTGAGGACCCCTGGCTTACAGCAACCTCAAACTCTTGCACTCAAGTGATCCTTGTCTTAGCCTCCTGAGTAGCAGAGACTACAGGTGCCACCACCACACCTGGCTAGTTTTAGTAGAGACAGTGTCTTACTTTGCTCAGGCTGGTCTTGAACTCTTGAGCTCAGGTGATCCACCTGACTCCACCTCCCAGAATGTTAGGATTACAGCCATGAGCCATGACGTATGGCCTTAAATCTCTCTCTCTCTCTTTTTTTTTAAGAGACAGAGTCTCACTTTATCATCCTCAGTAGAGTGCCGTGGTGTCACAGCTCACAGTAACCTCCAACTCCTGGGTTTAGGCAATTCTCTTGCCTCAGCCTCCCAAGTAGCTGGAACTACAGGTGCCCGCCACAAAGCCCAGCTATTTTTTTTTTTAATTTTAATTTTTTTATTTTTTGGATTTAATTTTTTTAATTAAATCATAGCTGTGTACATATGCAATCATGGAGTACAATGTGCTGGTTTTATATACAATTTGAAATGTTTTCATCAAACTGGTTAACATAGCCTTCACGGCATTTTCTTAGTTATTGTGTTAAGACATTTATTCTGCACCTAGTAAATTTCACATGTACCCTTGTAAGATGCACCATAATGAAGTTTTATAACACTCTTTAACTACATATTTTTATAATTTAATTTAAACTTATTTAAAAAAATAAAACAATTTTGTCTTTAAAAATGAACAAGAACATTTTAAACATTGAATATTCAAGCCTCTGAATAGTAACATTAATCAATAATATAGCTTATGAAAACTATAAAAAAGTTAGATATGCCTAAGATTCTACATAATTTAGGTTATTTTATATGACATCATTCCTTTATACTATTGTAATTGCTACAGTAGTTGAAAATAAATACATA
>CAUYQV010068783.1:0-31914 GCA_963574575.1 Galagoides demidoff | reverse complement strand
AGCCATGAGCATGGTATGTTTTTCCATTTGTTAACATTGTGAGCTATTTCTTTTCTTAGAGTTTCATAGTTATCTTTATAGAGATCTTTCACGTCCTTTTTTAGGTAAACTCCCAAATATTTCATCTTCTTTGGCACTACTCTGAACGGAATAGAGTCCTTGACTGTTTTTTCAGCTTGGCTGCTGTTGTTATATATAAAGGCTACAGATTTATGAGTGTTGATTCTGTAACCTGAGATGCTGCTATATTCCTTGATTACTTCTAAGAGTTTAGTAGTAGAATCCCTAGTATCTTCCAGATATAAAATCATATCATCTGTGAAGAGTGAAAGTTTAATCTCTTCAGACCCTATATGGATAACCTTGATTGCTTTTTCTTCCCTGATTGCGATGGCTAAAACTTCCATTACAATGTTAAAGAGCAATAGAGACAAAAGGCAACCTTGTGTGGTTCCTGATCTGAGTGGAAATGATTTCAACTTAACTCCATTCAATACAATATTGGCTGTGGGTTCGCTGTAAATGGCCTCTATCAGTTTAAGAAATGTCCCTTCTATACCAATTTTCTTAAGTGTTCTAATCAGGAAGGGACGCTGGATATTATCAAATGCTTTTTCTGCATCAATTGAAAGAATCATAAGGTCTTTGTTTTTTAATTTGTTTATGTGATGAATTACATTTAGAGATTTACATGTGTTGAACCATCCTTGAGATCCTGGGATAAAACCCACTTGGTTGTGGTGTATAATTTGTTTGATGTGTTGCTGGATTCTGTTTGTTAGGATCTGGTTGAATATTTTTGCATCAATATTCATTAGTGATATTGGTCTATAATTTTCATTTCTTGTTGGGTCTTTTCCTGGTTTGGGGATCAGGGTGATGTTAGCTTCATAAAATGTGTTGGGTAGTATTCCATTTTTTTCTATATTTTGGAAAAGTTTGAGTAATATAGGTAGTAGTTCCTCTTTAAAGGTTTGGAAGAATTCTGATGTGAAGTTGTCTGGTCCTGGGCTTTTCTTTTTCGGGAGATTTTGTATAGTTGATGCTATTTCAGAGCTTGATATAGGTCTGTTCAACATTTCCACTGCATTCTGGCTAAGTCTTGGGAGATGATGTGCTTCCAAGTATTGGTCAATTTCCTTTTGATTGTCGTATTTCTCAGAATATAGTTTCTTGTAATATTCATTAAGGATTTTTTGAATTCCTAAAGGATCTGTTTTTATTTCATTTCTACTGTTTCTGATTGATGAGATTAGAGACTTTATTCTTTTTTTCTTGGTTAGGTTTGCCAAACGTTTATCGATTTTGTTGATTTTTTTGAAAAACCAACTTTTTGATTTGTTGATCTGTTCTATAATCCTTTTGTTTTCAGTCTCATTTCATTCTGTCTAATTTTGGTTATTTATTTTCTTCTGCTGTATTTGGGATTGCAATGTTCATCCTTTTCTAGCTGCTTGAGATGTCCCATTAAGTTGTTAACTTCCTCTCTTTCCATTCTCTTTAGGAAGGTTTGTAATGCTATAAATTTCCCTCTTAGGACTGCCTTTGTGGTATCCAAGAGGTTCTGATTACTTGTATCTTCATTATCATTTTGTTATAAAAATTTGGTAATTTCCTTCTTGATCTCATCTCTGATCCATCTATCATTCAGCATAAGGTTATTTAGTTTTCATGTTTTTGTTCGAGACTGTAGATTCCTGTTGTTGCTGAGTTCAGTATTTATTCCATGATGGTCTGAGAAGATACATGGAATAACTTCTATTCCTTTAAATTTGCTGAGGTTAGATTTGTGGCCTAAGATATGATCGATTTTGGAGTATGTTCCATGGACTGATAAGAAAAATGTGTATTCAGTTTTGTTAAGATGAAATGTTCTGTAGATGTCTGATAAGTCCAGAAGTTGAATAGTTAATTTTAAATCTAAGATTTCTTTGCTAAGCTTCTTGTTGTTATTGGATCTATTCAACACTGCCAAAGTAGTGTTAAAATCTCTGACTATGATGGAGCTGGGGGGAAATCGAGTTGCTCATGCCAATTAGAGTCTCTTTTATAAAATTGAGGTGCATAGTGGTTGGGTGCATAGAAATTGATAATTGAGATCTCATCATATTGACTATTGCCCTTAACAAATATAAAGTGGCCATCTTCATCTTTGCTTACTTTTGTTGGTTTAAAACCTATTGTATCTGCGAATAAACTTGCAACATCTCCTTTTTTCTGCTTTCCATTAACATGGAATATAGATGGCCATCCCTTCACCCTGAGTCCTTATTTGTCTTTTAAGGTAAGATGAGATTCTTGAATACAGAAGATGTCTGGTCTGAGTTTCTGTATCCAATCAGCCTATCTGTGCCTCTTTAGGGGACATTAACATTGATTGAAGTTATTGATAAGCCTGATAAAATTTTAGGTATCACGTTTTTCAAAAGTTCAGTGGAATTTTTAATCTTTTTGCCACTGTAGAATTTGGAGTTTGATTAATAGTTTCTGAGTTAGTTTACTTTTGTGGTGGAGGATTGCACTGGTCATTGTGGAGAATAGGTCTGAGAATATCCTGGAGAGCTGCTTTAGTTATGGCAAATTCCTTCAATGTACGGAATTCATTAAAGTATTTAATTTTTCCATCATAAATGAAACTCAGTTTAGCTAGATACAGGATCCTGGGCTGAAAGTTATTTTGTTTTAAGACATTAAATGTCAATGACCGCCCTTTTCTTGCCTGAAAGGTTTTGGCAGAGAGAGAGCTACAGTTATTCTAATATTCTTCCCCTTGTAGGTTATGGTTTTCTTACGTCTCACTGCTTTCAAGATTTCCTCTTTCATATTAACTTTAGTGAAGTTAATTATGATGTGTCTGAGGGATGTCTTATTCAGGTTGAGTCATGCTGGTGTTCTGAAGCTGTCTGAAATCTGAATTTTGGGATCTCTTGGCATATCTGGAAAGTTCTCCTTCATAATTTCATAAAGAAGAGCCTCTGTGTTTTGTGAAGCAACTTTGTTGCCTTCAGGGATTCCTATTAGGCGAATATTAGTTTTCTTCGAATTATTCCAGAGTTCTCTTAGAAAATGATCCGTTTTTGCTTTCCATTTCTGATTCTCTTTGGATGTTTTGACATATTCAGAAGCTTTGTCTTCTATGTCTGAGATCCTTTCTTCTGCTTCCTGCACTCTGTTACCAAGAGATTCTACCATATTTTTCAGATCTTTAAGTGATGCAATCTCTTGCCTTAATGTTTCAAAATCTTTGGTGGTTTTGTCTTTGAATTTATTGAATTCTTGAGTGAACTTTTCGAATGCTCTCTTAATTTCTAGTTCTATCTTTGCCTCTCTTCTATTAATCTTATTTGCAATCCAAATTCTGAATTTAATTTCTGACATTTCATCCATCTGTTTATATAGGGGATCTTCAGTTTGGTCTGCCACATCTCTTCTTGGGGGGGTTGACCTACTCTGGTTTTTCATATTACCAGCTACATCCTTTCTTGGGAGGGTTGATCTACTCTGGTTATTCATATTACCAGAGCTTTTCTGCTGATTCTGCCCCATGATTATTTTACCCCATTTGGCTTTTCCCTTTAGGTTTGTCAAGATCTTGTACGATGTTATGGCCTGAGAGACCGGGGAGTTGCCTGGTGTGATGGGGCTAAGTGGCTCTGTCTTATTTTCAGCTGGTCTCTGTCCTACCCTAATGATTCAGTTACTCTTGGTTGAAGTCTGTGCTGTGGAGAAATACCAGCAATTAGGTCACCCCGCCCCCCACAGACAACAATTGGGCAAGGAAAATCAAACCTTTCCTCAACCATACACCCAGGATGCCCCTTTGAATAGTCCATGGGTGGTCTGCCCAGTTTAAGGGGTCCAAATCAGTTGTCCCAGTCAGCACCAGTTTTAGGTGGAAGAGTTCAAATGTCTCCAGCAGGTAGATAAGAGAAGTCTGCTCCCAGCTCAGATATAATTTGCTCCAGTGCTCCTTGAGGGCAAAGGGACCCACCCAGCAAATGGGTTAGTCTGGGGAGGTTAATGCATCCTTGTCCACCTTGCACCCAGTCACTTGTAATCTCCCAGGTCTCTGACCCTATTCACTCCAGTAGGCAACTGCCCAGAAATCTGAGTCCAGCAGGGGGGCCTTGCATATTTAAATTAGGCTGTGAAAGTTCTCTCAATTCCAGTCCCTCACCTTCTGTTCCGTCTGAATTCCTCTACAAGTCAGAGGTGGTAAGAGTTGATGAGGAACTCAGCTCTGGGCAGCAATTAGAGTTTACACTCAGGTGTTAATTCCAGCCTCTGCCTGCCCACTGCCTTTGTCTCAGCTACTCCCGTGAGGGTTGGTGCTAATGGCCTCTTTACTTACGAAAATTATCAAGTCCATTTGGCCTGTGGCTGCTGTCTGGAACCTCTGGTTGCCCAGAGAGATGGGGCTTGCCCATCTGGAATGGCATCAGATCACAGCTCAGGATGCCACTGTTGCTGTATGGCTTCGTCTGAGCCAACTTTCTTCTCCTCACTCCTGTGCTACAGTCAGCACAGAGAACCACCAGCCCTTTCCCCCTCCACTTCTCTCAAGGAGATGCCCAAGAATCTGGACTTCATAGGTAATAAACCTCCAGACCTTGGGTTGGGGGGGAGATCCTAGGAGTTAAATGTTGCAGGTGGGGAATATATACAGTTCTATACAGTTTTACAGTTTTATACCTGGCAGGAGGGTGCCATGGCATGCCAACAGGGGTAGGAGGTCCAGTTTTTAGGGGGTCTCTCCCATGGGATAGAGTGGGAGGAAGTTTGAACTCTGCTCACTTGTTTGCATGGAGTAAACTGTGAGCCCTTGTTGTGGGGGAGGAGACTCCCATCCATTTGGTGGTGGATTTTGTACCTTTTGATTATATTTTGGGGGTTGCAGCTCACTTCAGGAAGGTTGAAGTGTGCTCTTCAATCTTCTCTCTTGGCTCTGCTCCAGACCACCAGCTAATTTGCTAAACTTCTGTCCTTTAAGCCTCCTTCTGGATGGGAGCTTCTGTAAAAAGCTGGCTGCAATCCACCATCTTCTCCAGTGCCCTCAATATTTTTCTTATTGTCTTAGAGTATACTGTAAAAAAAAAAAAAAAACTTGCAATAAAAAAAACCAGTACTGGAGACACAATACCAGGTTGCCAATTTGATTTTGCAAAGCTAGGGTATTATGGCATAGTAATGAAGAGTGAGTATATTAAAGCCACACTGTCTAGATTTGAATTCAGTTCTTCTTTTTACTGTCGAGTGAGACCTGAGAAATTATTAAATTTACCTGTGTTTCATCTGTAAATAGGAATAATAAGAGCAACTGCTTCATAAGAATTAAATGAGTTAATTATATAAAGCACTTAGAACAGTTCTTGGATCTAGAAAGCCCTGTATACGTTTGACTGTTACTATTATTTTCTTTACTTAATTTTTATTAAATCATAACTGTATACATTTATAGGGTACAATATGATGATTTGATATACAATGTGGAATACTTAAATCAATCCACATAACATAATCATCAACTCACTTACTTATTTTTGTGGTAAGACATTTATAATATACTTTTAGTTGTTTTGAAATGTACTCTTGCATTGTGCACAACAGGTAAGATCCTGCCAAATACTCACCTTCCACTCACCCTTCCCACCTCCTTCTTTCCCCTCCTTTCTTCTGGACTATCTTTGTGTTTTATCATTTGTATGAATATGTAAGCATTTGTATATTGGTTTCACATTAGTATTGAGTACATTGGATATTTTTTGTTCCTTCTTGAGATACTTTACTAAGAAGAATATGTTCCAGCTCCATCCAGGTAAACATAAAAGATGAAAGTCTCCCTTTTTAAGGTCGCATAGTATTCCATGGTATATATATACCACAATTGTTTATCCATTCATGGGTTGATGGACACTTAGGCTGCTTCCATGACTAGGCTACTGTGAATTGAGCTGCAGTAAACATTCTGTTGCAAATGTATTTGTTGTAAAATGATTTTTGTTCATCTGGGTAGATACCTAGTAATGGCATTGTAGGATCAAACAGTAGGTCAACTTTTAGTTCCTTGATAATTCTCCATACTTCTTTCCAAAAAGGCTGTATTAGTTTGCAGTCCCACCAAGAACCAGAAAGTGTTCCTTTCTCTCCACATCCATGCCAACATCTGTAGTTTTGAAATTTTGTGATGTGGACTAATCTTATTTGGGTTAGGTGATATCTCAAAGTAGTTCTGATTTGCATTTCTCTGACGATTAAAGATTATGAGCATTTTTTCATGTTTTTATAGGCCATGCACCTGTCTTCTTCAGAGTTTCTGTTCAAGTCTCTTGACCACAAAAAAATGGGGTTGTTTGTTTTTTCTTGTTAATTAGTTTGAGTTGTCTGTGGATTCTAGTTATCAGACCTTTTTCAGAAACATAACCTGCAAAAATCTTCTCCAATTCCAAAGTCTGTCTGTTTGCTTTACTTACAGTGCCCTTAGCTGTGCAGAAGATTTTTAGTTTGATCAGATTCCAGTAATATATTTTTGGTGTTGATTCCATTGCCAAGGAGGTTCTCCTCATAAAATATTTTCCAGTGCTGATATCTTCAAGCATTTTCCCCGTACTCTCTTATAGTATTTTTATAGTTTCATACCTTAAGTTTAAATCTTTTATCCAGTGAGAATCAATTTTTGTTAGTGGTAAAAGTTGAGGGTCCAGTTTCAGTCTTCTACAGGTTGCCAGCCAGTTTACCCAGCACCATTTGTTAAATAGGGAGTCTTTCCCCCAATGTATGTTTTTGTTAGGCTTATCAAAGATTAAATGATGATATGGGCTTGGATTCATCTTTAAGTTCTCTACACTGTTCCATATATCTACATCTCTATTCTTGTGCCAGTACCATGCAGTTTTGATCACTATAGATTTATAGTATAGCCTGAAGTCTGGGAACATGATGACTCCTGATTTGTTTTTATTTCTAAGTAATATATTGGCTATTCAGAGTTTTTTCCGATTCCATATAAAATGAAGTACTATTTTTTTCAAGTTCTTTAAAGTATGACATTGGTGCTTTGATAGAGATTGCATTAAATCTGTAGATTGCTTTGAGTAGTATGGACATTCTTCCCATCCATGAGCATGGTATATTTTTCCACTTGTTAACATCTTCAGCTATTATACAGAGCTATTTTTTTTTTCAGGGTTTCGTAGTTCTCATTATAGAGATCTTTCATGTCCTTTGTTAGATAAATTCCCAGGTATTTCATCTTCTTTGGCACTGCTGTAAAAGGAATAGAGACCTTGACTATCTTTTAATTTTAACTATTGTTGGCATATAGAAAAGCTACTGATATGTAAGTATTGATTTTGTATCCTGAGACATTTCTATATTCCTTGATCACTTTTAAGAGCTTTATAGTTGAGTCCCCGGGGTTTTCTGGGTTTAAAATCATGTCATCCATGAAGAGTGAGAATTTGACCTTATCTGACCCTATTTGAATACCCTTGATCCCCTTCTCTTTCCTGATTGAGATGGCTAGGACTTCCATTACTATATTGAATAGCAGTGGTGACAATAGGCATCCTTGTCTAGTTCCAGATCTGAGTGGAAATGTCTTAAATTTTACTCCAATCAATATGATATTAGCTATGGGTTTGCTGTAGATGGACTCTATTAGTTTAAGAAATGTCCCATACAAGCCTATTTTCTTAAGTGTTCTGATCATGAAAGGATGCTGGATATTATCAAAGGCTTTTTCTGCATCAATTGATAGAATGATATGTTCTTTGTTTTTGACTTCTGTGGTGTATTATATTTATAGATTTACATATGTTGAACCACTCTTGTAACCCTGGGATAAAACCACCTTGATTGTGGTGTATAATTTTTTTGATGTATCAATGAATTCTGTTTGCTAAAATCTTATTGAATATTTTTGCATCAATATTCATTACTGATATTGGTCTATAGTTTTCTTTCTTCGTTGGATTCTTTCCTGGTTTGGGGATCAAGGTGATATATGCTTCGTGGACTGTGTTGGGGAGGATTCCTTCTTTTTCTGTTTTAGAAAAGGTTATGTAATGTAGGTACTAGTTCCTCTTGGAAGGTTTGGTATAATTCTGATGTGAAGTCATCTGGTCCTGGACTTTTCTTTGTTGGGAGATTTTGTATAGTTGATGCTACTTCAGTGTTTGGTATAAATCTATTCAAAATTTGTAATTCTTTCTGGTTGAGTCTAGGAAGGTGATGTGCTTTCAGGTATTGGTCCATTTACTCCACATTATCATATCTCTGAGAATAGAGTTTTTTGTAGTAGTCATTGAGGATTTTTTGAATTTCTGAGATGTGTGTTGTTATTTTTCCTGTATTGCTTCTGATTGACATTATTACATATTTTACTTTTCTGTTTATGGTTAAGCCAGCCAAAGGTTTATCAATTTTATTAATCTTTTCAAAGAACCAACTTTTTGTTTCATTGATCTTTCCTTTTCAATTTCATTTAATTCTGCTTTAATTTTGGTTATTTCTTTTCTTCTGCTGGGCTTGAATTTTTTTCCTTTTCCAGTTGCTTGAGATTGATCACCCATTAGGTTGTTGACTTCCTCTATTTCTGTTTTATTGATGAAAGTTTCTAATGCTATAAATTTCCCTCTAAAGACCACCTTTGCAGTGTCCCACAGTTTTTGATAAATTGTGTTGCCATTATCTTTTTGTTCCAAAAATTTGGTGATTTCCTTCTTAATCTCATCTTTGCCCCAGCTATCATTCAGCCTATGGTTATTTAGTTTCCATGCCTTTGTTTTAGTATGAAGATTTCTATTGCTGTTGAGTTCAACTTTTATTCTGTGATGGTCTGAGTAGATATAAGGAATAGTTTCTGTTCTTTTAAATTTATTGAGATGAGACTTGTATCATAAGATATGATTGATTTTGGAGGATGATCCATGAGATGATGAGAAGAATGTGTATACAGTTTTATTAGGATTAAATGTTTTGTAGATGTCTGATAAGTCTATTTGTTTTATGGTCAAATTTCAGTCTATTATTTTTTTGTCTAGTTCCTTCTTAGAGGATCTATCCAGAACTGACAAAGGGGTGTAAAAACTAGTACAGTGCAGAAAGATATCATATTTTTCATATTTGTTAGGGTTTTCTTTATAAATTGAGGAGCATTTAGGTAGGGTGCATTAATGTTAATTATTGAAATCTCTTCATTTTGAGTGTTTTCCTTGACAAATATGTAACGCCCATCCTTATATTTCCTTATCTTTGTTGGTTTAAATCCTATCATATCTGAAAATAAAATTGCAACCTCTACTTTTTTCTAATTTCCATTTGCCTGTATTATATACATCTGTACCTTCACCCTGAGTCTTCTTTTATCCTTTGAGGTACAATGACTCTCTTACATTCAACAGATACCTGAGCTGAGATTTTGTATCCAGTCAGCCAACCTGTACCTCTGTATAGGACAATTTAAGCCATTCCCATTAACTGAGAGAATTCAGTAGTGGTAATGTTTTGGCAGTCATGTTTTTCAAAGGTCCAGTGGATATTTTTAATTCTTTCACCATTGTGGAAGTTAGATTTTGTTTGATACATTCTGGGTAAGTTTACTTTGGTGATAGACCATTGTGCTGGTCATTATCAAAAATGGGTCTGAGTATTTCCTGGGGAGCTGGTTTAGTTATGGCAAATTTCTTCAACATGTGTATGTCAGTAAAGAATTTGATTTCTCCATCACAAATGAAACTCAGTTTAGCTGGATACAGAATCCTGGGTTGGAAGTTGTTTGGTTTTAGAAGATTGAAGGTTAATGACCATCCTCTTCTGGCTTGAAAATTTTGGCTGAAAGGTCTACAGTCACCCATTCTTGAGATACTCTGCTAATTAATAATAAAAAAAATCTGCAGTCATTATAATATTTCTCCCTTTGTATATAATGATTTTCTTATGTGTGACTGTTAGCTGAATTTTATCCTTCATATTAACTTTGTCAAATTTAATTACAGTGTGTCTATAAGATGCTTTATTTAGGTTGACTATTCCTGGGGTTCTGAAACTGTCTACTATCTGAATATTTGTATCTCTTGCAACATTTTAGAAATTCTCCTCCATAATATCTTGGAGTAGAGCATCTGTGCCTTTAGAACCATCCTCTTCTCCTTCAGGAATTCCTATAAGTCAGATGTTTGACCTTTTGTAATGATTTCACAACTCTCTCAGGGAATGATCAGCTTTCCATTTTTCTGTTTCTTTGAATGCTTGAGATTATTCAAAAGTCTTATCTTTACTTTCAGAGATCCTTTTTCTGCCACTCATCTCTATTACTGAGGCATTCTCCTGTATTTTAAAACTCCTCGAGAAATTTTAGAAACTTTTTCATTTTCTTGAGCTCTGCTCTTTTCTCGTTATGTGTATATCCTTGGTGATTTTGTCTTTGAATTCATTAATTTCTTGAGACAACTTTGGCATAACTCTTTGGATTTCTATTTCCATCTTTTCCTTCATTTTATTCATTTTATTTGCCATCCATATTCTGAATTCTATTTCTGACAATTCAGGCAATTGTCTGTGAATGGTTTCTTCTGCTGTACCTCCTTTGTTTGTTCCTTGGGGGAGTTGATCTACTCTCATTATTTATGTTGCCAGAGTTCTTCTGCTGGGTCTGCCCATGATTATTTTCTGCAGTTTTACTAGTAAAACTTGTAAGGTGAGATTGGATTCATGGTACCAGGAAGTGGTGTTAACCAGCCCTTTATCAATGAGCTGGAGCTGGTGATTGTGATTTTTCCCTTACAGCTTTACAAAGGTCCCTTTCAGAGCTGCAGATAGAGACTCTAAGGACCTGCTTGGTGTGATAGTGCTAGCTAAATCTGTCTTGGAGTCAGCCAGACTCTATCCAATCCTAAAGAGTTGTTTATTATGCTGAAATCTCAGATGGGGAGAGATCCAAGCAACCGTGTGCCTCATACCCCACCAGGGAGACCTGGAGGGGGTGAATCAGTCCCTCCTGCTCAAGTTTGGAGGGTCCCCCCTGGGTGGACAGCTCAGGTTAAGAGTTCTAGTCCAGTTGTTCTGGGCAGTACAATCACTGCTAAATGGGGAGAGTTCAAAAGGTCTCCCACAACCTGATAGTAGGGATTCACAGCCAGTTCCATTCTGAGAACCTGAGGGGATAGAGCCTGGCACCCTCCAGTGAGCAATGACAAGTAAATGCCCTATCAAAGTCTGTCCCGGTGTGTGAGTGCCTCTGCCAGCCATTGTGCACTGTTAAGGCACAGCATGTTTCTCTCCTGCATGACCCTCTCTGCCTGGGCCCCCCAACTTCCATTGGAATCACTGTTTCCACAATGCTGTCCAGTTGTCCACACAATTCCCAGGCCTCTCAAATAATTGCCAAACACTCTGGGCTTTGCAGCAGGCAGGCCTTCAGACCTCCAGGTAAGAGAAGAAGGGTGGACTGGGAGTTCAGAATTGCAGGGAAAATTTTTTTCAATTTTATGCCAGGCATGATGATGCTTAGGCTAACCAGTGGGCTCTCCCTTGAGAAGGAGGCCTGGAGTTTAGCAGCTCTCTCCCATGGGGTTAAATAAGAGGTCTTTTGCTGTCTGCCCTCTTGCAGAGAGCACGTAGCAAGCTTCTTTGGGGGAGGGGTCTTTTATCCTATTGATGATGGGCTTTGTACCTAGAATTTGTTTTCTTGGAGTCACAGCTTGCCTCAGCAAAGATGATGTGCACTTATCTATCTTCTTTCTTAGCTCAGCTTCCCACCTCCAGCTTCTTTGAGTCCATTCTGTTCATTATCTCTCCCTCTGGGCAGAAGGCTTTGTTGAAAACTGCTTGTAGTCTGCCATCTTACTTCTCTCCTCTGACTGTTACTATTGTTAAAAGTAATAATAGTAATGGGAGGTGGTAGTTATTACTGACACTCTGTTATGAATAAAGTAAGGATTGATACTGATAAAATAAAATCTAACAATAAACATGGAATTGCTATGTTTGTTTTTTTTTAATTTAATTGTTTAATTATCTGGGTCCTGATGAATGTCTTAACAAGCATTTGGGAGATGCTGATTTAGGGTAAACTTTAAATTGGGGAAATAACGTTCTCAAACCATAAATTGTAAATAAAACCAAAAATAGAAACCAACATCTTAGTTCAGTGCTATTGGTACTCTCTGTGTTACCAATGCAGTATCAATTGTGGAAATCATTTGTCCAGTTGCTATATATTCCCACTTCTCCTGGGCATAGGTAGAATTCAATTTCCCTGACTCTTTGAAGTTAGGTGGATATATGTAACTCTGGCCAATGAATTGTGAGTAGAAAGAATGTGTGATACTTCAGAGTAGAACTTTTAAGAGCCAGTACATGATTCACCAAATTATTTGGTCCTCCCCCGCCCGGCAATTGTGTGAGCACCAACGTGGAGTCTACCTCACTCCAGAATCCTGAGTGAGGGCAGCATAGATCAGAACCCTCCGTTAACCTATGGTGAACATGCAGTATGAACAAGAGCCTTTATTGTTTTAAGCCATTGAGACTTTGGAAGGTGTTTGCCACAATATATAACCTAGTTTCTCTTCTCTGATATATATATATATATATATATATATATATATATATATATGCAAGTATGCTTGTAGCCACACACACACATACACAGAGGACTGACAGAAGATGACTTTAGTGTTAAATGGTACCTACTGAAAATATAACAGCATTGTGTAAGTGGCATTTCTTCCTTCATGCTTCTATTCCCCATGAATACCAAAGTACTAAGCAGCTCTAATCCAAGCACAGAATGTGCTTACAAGTGAAGATAATCTTGGAATTGTTCCAAATATATTAACCACTGACAAATATGTTGTTTGTATAGTTCCCTTGATGCCTCAAAAGTTTAAGGAAGAGGAAAATGGAAAAATAGTCTATTTGTCTACTGCAGAATGGCTTATTCTCTCAATTAAAAACTGGGCTTGGAAAAACCACATTCTGCATTATCTACTAGAGTCAAATTAGTGATGGATGATTCAGCCCTTTGATTCACTTGGTCAGCACTAGGCTCATTCACACACAATGCTGTTTAGCCACTTCATTAGGAAGAAGTTATACACAGATTGAGAGATATTTCTATGTTGTTTTCTGCAGTAGAACCTCAGTTTTCCCACTTCTCTTACCATCACTATGTTAGAACAAATAATTATATTCTGTTTATTCTACTCATATTTATTTTGAGATTTTCAAGGACATCAATAAAGACTCTTATTATTACTGCATTTCTGCAACTATCATCACAATGGTGGTTCTCAATCCTTTTTGCACATTGGGATCACCTTGAAGGTTTCAAAATTATAGATACCTAGGCCCTGTCCTCAGATAGGCTGATTTAATTGGTTTGATGTAAGTCATGGACTTGGGAATTTTTTAAAGACCCTTAGGTAATTCTAGTATCTAGGTGGCTTTCAGAAGATGAGGTGGGTTTTTCCAGGAAAGATATTCTGAGATGGAGATGTGTATTCTGAGAGTTTATTGGGGAGTACTCTGGAGCTCAACATCAATAAGAGAATGAAGGGGAAGGAGTTGAATTGTGATGAAGTCACAATAAAGGCCACCATTGACCTCCTAGGGAGATCCAGAGCTAGAAAGACCTTCAGAATTGTCCTGAATTGGAGCAAGGGGCTGCATTGTAGTTCTTCTACAAGGATTAGTTATTTTATTTGTCAGGAAAAGAAGCATAGCTTTGGTCATTGAACAAGACAAATGAAATCTTTGCCATCATGGACTTTACTCAAGTTGAGAAAACTAGAGATAAATAAATAAATCTAAAAACAATATAATTAGTGAAAAGGATAAATGCTATTAATGAACATTTTAAAAGATGATATGTTAGTGCCTGGGAAAGACATGGTTAAGAGCATGGACTCTGGAAACTGACTTCTTTTTTTTTTTTGGTTTTATATACCTTTTTTTCTTTTTTAAATTTTATTTCTTATAGCATAACTGTGTACATTAATGCAATCATGGGGTACAGTGTGCTGTTTTCTTTTTTATTATTAAATGATAGCTGTATACATTAATGCAAACATGGTGTACAGTGTAGTGTTTTCATATACAATTTGAAATACTTTCATCAAGCTGGTTAACATAGACTTTATGTCATTTACTTAGTTATTGTGTTAAAACATTTATACTCTAGTTCTAGAAAAGTTCACTTGTACCCTTGTTAAACAGACCATATAGGTGATCTTTCCAATCACCCTCTCACCACCAAGCTGCCCTTCTCCCCTCCCCTTCCCCAACCCCTCCCCCATATTCTTAGGCTAGAATTAAGTTGCAGCTTTCATTTGAGAGCTATAAATTAGTTTCATAGTAGGGCTGTGTACATTGGATACTTTTTCTTCCATTCTTGTGATACTTTGCTAAGAAGAACATTTTCCAGTTCCATCCATGTAAACATGAAGGAGGTAAAGTCTCCATCTTTCTTTAGGGCTGCATGAGAGTCAGTCAAAAGGCTGCACTCAAGGATCTAGAGGCCCCAAAGCTGCAGGTTCCCCATGTTTGATGTCTGACACTAAGTCTAGATCCACTGCTGGCACTGATGTTACTTGCTAAGACCTGAGACAAATTAAAACCCTTGTACCTCATCTTACAAAGTTTTCTCATCTATAAAATTAGAATAGTAGCTACCTCACAAAATTGTTATAAAAATTAAATTTATTAATTTGGGTTGCTTCTGGTGGTTTGAGCAGTGCTTGGCACATAATTATCAGAAAGTGTCAGCCATTATGCTCATTATTGAAGGGAGAGAAGGGTGTGTATAGGGAAGACCTTGTTGAGAAGGTGAAATTTGATCACCACCTCATCATTCAAACTGATTGATGAGAAAGAGCCAGAATATCACCACTATAGACAAATGGAAAAGAAAGTTATTTTCAGTAAGTGGAGAAAAATCTTAGTTGACTTATTTCAGGAACAGAAAGAAGGCCAGTATGTGAAGAGTGCAGTGAAGGAGGTAAGATCGAAGGCTGAGAGATAAGTGTATTATAACAAATATATATGTGGTCTTTGTTCCTATTTCTGGCACATAGCTCTGAAAACTCTTGTTATATCAGAAACTTACCTATGTATCCCATCATCTGTGTATTCATTTGTATTCTTTAAGATCAACCAGGATAGAAAAATATCTTTCTGAACTCTGTACCATTCCATAAAATTATCAAACATAGAAGGTGGATGTGTGGAAATTCCCAACATTATAGCCAGGGTGGACAAACGTGTGGGTACCTAATACTTGCTACTGGCACCAGAAGTAAGAGCAGTCTACTGCTCTACAGAATTCAAACTTCACAGAACAAATCTTTTTATTAAATTGATTAGTTCTGTAGAATCTGGATTCAGAGAAAAGACTTCACTCAAGGATCCAGAAGACCACATATGGCCCCAAGGCTGCAAGGTTCCCACCCTTTGGTGTCTGACACTAACTCTGGATAGTTGGTGTTAGAACTTAATTCAAATGTAAAACACTCAGTTGGTGTCCATAGAGTTAAGAACTGATTATTGTTGAGAAAAAACCTCACATATTTGGTGTCAGAAGTGTTTATTTTTTTTTATTTCATATTTATATGAGGGTACAATTGGGTTATATTGTTTGCATTTTTCAGGAAAGTCCAAGTTATAGTTGAGTATTTCACCCAGGAGGTGTGTTGTATACCATTACATTGTGTCCATTAAGTGAGAGCACAACAATTGCCCCTCCTTTCTCCCATAGCCTTCCTCCCCCTTTACTCTCACTTGAATTTAATTGTATTTTTCTTTCATGTAAGTGTGTCATCATTTTTCTATTGGTTTAATGCTGTTATTGAATACATTGGATACTTGGTTTTCAATTCTTCTGATACTCTACTAAGGAGAATATTTTTTAACTCTATCAGATTAATACAAAAGGTGTAAAGTCTCCATTTTTTTATGTCTGAATAGTATTCCATGGTGTATATATTTACCATAGTTTATTAATCCATTCATGAGTCATGGGCACTTGGGTTGATTTCATATCTTGGTGATTGTAAATTGATCTGTGATAAACATTCTAGTGCAAATGTCCTTATGGTAAAATGATTTTTTTCTTTCTGAGTAGATACTTAGTAATGGGATTACAGGATCAAATAGAAGGTTTACTTTTGACTTTGAGGATTCTCCATACTTTTTTTTTTCTTTGCAAAAAGGCTGTATTAGTTTGCAGTCCCACCAGGAGTGTAAAAGTGTTCCCTTTGCTCCATATCCACACCAGCATCTAAAGTTTTGGGACTTTTTCATGTGGGTTATACTCACTGGGGTTAGGTGATATGTCAGAGTGGTTTTTATTTGCATTTCTCTGATGATTAGAGACAATAGACATTTTTAATGTGTCTTTGACCATTAATCTGTCTTCTTCAGAGAAGGTTCTGTTAATGTCACTTGCTCATTTATAAATGGGATTGTTTGCTCTTTTCTTGTCAATTATTTTGAGTTATCTGTAGATTCTAGTTATCAGGCTTTTGTCAGATTCATAGTATGCAAATATCTTTTCCCATTCTGAAGGTTGTCTACTTGCTTGAGATGTTGTGTCCTTAGATGTACCATTTATGTATTTTTGGTGTTGCTTAAATTCCCAAAGGTGTCTTCATGAAATATTTTCCCAGGTAAATAGAATCAAAATCAGATCAGAATTAAATGAAATTAAGAACATAAGAACCACTCAGAAGATCAGCAAAACAAAAAGTTGGTTCTTTAAAAATATTATAAAATTGATAATAAACTCTTGGCCAGATTGGCTAGAAACAGAAAACTAAAATCTCTAATAACCTCAATCAGAAATTAGAAAGGGAAAATAACAACATATATCACAGAGATACAACAGATCACCACTGATTACTACAAAAAACTATATGCCCTGAAATTTGAAAACATGTAAGAAATGGACCAATACCTATAATCACACAACTTCCTTAAACTCAACCAGAAAGAAGTAGAAAGTCTGAACAGACCAATATCAAGCACCAAACTTTCAAAACCAATAAAAAATCTTCCAAAAAAGAAAAGTCTTTGACCAGAAGGTTTTACACCAGAATTCTACCAAACCTTCAAAGAGGAGTTCATACCTATATTGCAGAACCTATTCCAAAACTATGAGAAAGATGGCATCCTCTCCAACTCCTTCTGTGAAGCAAATATCACTCTGATACCAAAACCAGGTTGGGGCAGCACCTGTGGATCAGTGAGTAGGGTGCGAGCCCCATATATTGAGGGAGGCTGGTTCAAAACCCAGCCCCAGTCAAACTGCAACAAAAAAATAGCCGAGCACTGTGGTGGGTGCCTATAGTCCCAGCTACTTGGGAGGCAGAGGCAAGAGAATCACCTAAGCTTAAGAGCTAGAGGATGCTGTGACCTGTGACACCATGGCACTCTACTGAGAGTGAAGGGAAAAAAAAAGGAAAGCTATGGACCAATATCCTTAATGAATATCAATGCAGAAATATTCAATAAAATTCTAGCAAACAAAATACAGCTACACATTAAAAAATTATACATTGGGGGGGGGCAGGGCAGAGCCAAGATGGCGGACTGCAGCCAGCTTCCCACAGAGGCTCTCATCCAGAAGGAGACTTAAAGGACAGACATCTGGCAAGTAAGCTGATGGTTTGGAGCTGAGCCAAGAGAGAAGATTGAAGAACCCACAACTTTGCTGAGGCGAGCTGTGACCCCAAAAATACAATCAAAAGGTACAAAACCCACCACCAGCGATGGCGGTGGAGTCCTTGCTACTAGAGCTACGTGCTCTGCAGTTGGCACCAGAGGAGTCCACTGCTCCTGGCCAGCCCATAACTGCAGTGCAGGAGTCCCCCACTCCAGGAAGGCTCAGAACTGCTTGCTAGAGCCACGTGCACCCCTTGGGGAAGTGGCAGGGGAGTCTCCAACTAGTGACAGACCAAGAACTTCTTTCTAGAGCCCTGTGAACCCCTCAGGGCCCGGTGGAGGAGTCCGCCACTGTGGGTGGGCCCAGAACTGCTAGCTAGAGACATGCAGCCCTGCAGACAGCAGGGAAGGTGTCCCCCCCTCCAGGAGAGCCCAGATCTGCTGCTAGAGCTGTGCGTGTCCCATGGGCAGCTGAGGAGGAGCCCTTCATTCCGGGCAGACCTAGAACTACTTGCTAGAGCCACGCGTGCCCCGCAGGCAGCAGTGGAGGAATGCCTGGTCTGGGTGGGCCCAGAACTGTTTGCTAGAGCCGCACATGTCCCACAGGCAGCTGCGGAGGAGTCCTCCATTCTGGGCAGGCCCCAAACTGCTTGCTAGAGCCACATGCACCCCACAGGGGCCAGCAGAGAAGTCCCCTGCTCTGGTCAGGCCCAGCAAGCTGTAAGTCCAAGGAAGTGCATTTAAGAACACAAATACAGGTACGAAGAGGGCCCCAGAACTGCTTGCTAGAGCTGCACACCTCCCATGGGCAGTGGGTGGCTGCAGAGGCACCCCCAACTCCAGGCAGGCACGGAACTACTTGCTAGAGCCATGCACACCCCACGGGCAGCAGTGGAGGAGTCCCCCACTCTGGGCAGGCCCAGAACTGCTTGCTAGATTCAAGCACCCCAAGGGCAGCAGAGGAGATCCCAGCTCCAGGCTCCTGCTCTGGGTGGACCCAGAACCATTTGCTAGAGCGACGTGTGTCCTGTGGGCAGCGGTGGAGGAGTTCCCTGTTCTGGGTTCCCATGCCAGGAGGAACCAGATCGGCTAGCTAGTGCCACGTGTCTCAAGCAGGTGGCAGCGGAGGAGTCCTCTCCTTCTCATTTCCCTTTCCCTGTGGTTGCCCCAGCAAGGGTAAACTAGGACTAATCCAGCTGCGACTGTTCCCCTGCCCTACGGTTGCCCCAGCAGGGCAAACTAGGACTGATCTGGTTGTGCGCGTGCCCTGCACCACTGCTGCTGTTCCCCCACCCCGCCAGTTGGTCCGGCAGGGTTGAACTAGGAATGATCTTGCCGCAGCAGTTCCCCTGTCCCCCAGTTGCTCAGGTGGGGTGGAACTAGGACAGACCCAGCTGTGCACATTCCCCGCACAGCTGCTGCCTTTTCTCTGCCCCCAGGTTGCCCCAGTGGGGCTGAATGCGGACTGAGCAGTCTGCGTGCATTCCCCACACAGCTGCTGCTATTCCCCTGAACCCCAGTTGCCCCAGTGGGGCTGAAGAGCTGATCTGGCTGATGCTATTCCCTTTCCCCCCAGTCTCCCCAGTGCGGCCGAACTAGAACTAATTTGGCCGCTGCCATTTCACTGCCACCTGGTGCCCCTGATGGGGCCAAACTAGGACTGATGCGACCATTGCATTCTCCTGCCCCCCTGGCCGCACCATCAGGGCCAAATGAGGATTGATCTGTCCACTGCCATTCCTTTCCTCTGCTCCCCCCCGCAACACCCCAGCAGGCTGAAGTAGGACTGATTTGGCTGCTCTTCTGCTCCGTGAAGCCGCTGTCATTCACCTGCCCCCTGGTAACCCAGGCACGGCTGAATTAGGACTGATAGGGCTATGTGAGCACCCCACACCACTGCTGCAGTTCCCCTGCCCCCCCACCCCAGTGGAGCTGAACTAGGACTGATCCAGCCGCTACCAGTCTCCTGCCCCCCGGTGCCCCAGGAGGCCAAATGAGGTCTGATCTGGCTACACACGCTCCAGCACAGCTGCTGCTGTTCTGCTGTGCTCTGGTCACCCCAGCACCCAAGAACTGAGAGAAGACAACAGACATACCCTTTCTATCTGGGCAACCAGAAGAAGCCACCGAATGAACGCTTCTGATAAGGTCTCCAAAAAGGGTATACTCAGCATGGGGTGGAGTCAGCGGAAAAACTCTGGCACCTTGAATAACCAGAGTACATCAACTCACCCAAGGAAAAATAGGGCAGATGCAATTGAAGACCCCATCGATAAACAGACGGCTGAGATGTCAGAAATCAAGTTCAGAAATTGCATAGTAAATAAGATTAACAGAATAGAAGAAAGGAGGGAATTAGAATTTCAAGAAATTATTCAAAAAATATCCCAAGTAATTATTCAAAAGATGTATCAAGAAATCAATGATTTCAACTATAAAATGATCAAAGATTTTGAAACACTGAGACAAGAGGTTGCATCCTTCAAGTATATGAAAGATATAGTGGAATCCCTCCATAACAGAGTGGAACAGTCAGGAGAAAGGATCTCTGACATTGAAGACAAGCTTTTGAAGAAGCCCAGGAGCAAAAAGATCAAAAGAAATGGACAGCAAAAAAGGATCTTTCTCTCAGAGAGCTCTTGGATAATTCAAAGAAAACTAATATTCACCTCATAGGAATCCCTGAAGGTGATGAAGTTGCTTCAAAAAACACAGAGGCTCTTCATGAAATTATGAAAGAGAACTTTCCAGACATGCCAAGAGATTCTGAAATTCAGATAGCAGATAATTTCGGAACCCCAGCACAACTCAACCTGAACAAAACATCCCCCAGGCACATCACAATTAATATCACAAAAGTTAAGATGAAAGAGAAAATTCTGAAATCAGTCAGACATAAGAAAACCATAACCTACAAGGGGAAGAGTATCAGGATGACTGCAGATCTCTCAGTTGAAACCTTTCAGGGTAGAAGAGGATGGTCATTGACTTTTAATCTCCTAAAACAAAATAACGTTCAACCCAGGATCCTATATCCAGCTAAACTGAGTTTCATCTATGATGGAGAAATTAAATACTTTAACGACATTCACATGTTGAAGAAATTTGGCATAACTAAACCAGCTCTCCAGGAAATTCTCAAACCTATCCTCCATAATGACCACTGTATTCCTCCACAACAAAAGTAAACTCACTCAGACACTTTTGATCAAATTCCAACTTCTACAATGGTGAAAGGATTAAAATATCTACTGGACTTTCGAGCAGCTCGATGCCCAAAATTTTACCGGCTTATCAATAATTTCAATCAATGTGAATGGCTTAAATTGTCCTCTAAAGAAGCACATATTGGCTGATTGGATATAGAAATTCAGACCGGAAATTTGTTCTATACAAGAATCTCATCTTACCTTAAAAGATAAATATAGACTCAGGGTGAAGGGATGGTCATCTATATTCCAGGCTAATGGAAAGCAGAAAAAAGCACCTGTTGCAGTTTTATTCATAGATACAATAGGTTTTAAACCAACAAAGGTAACCAAAGATATAGATGGCCACTTTATATTTGTTAAGGGCAATACTCAATATGATGAATTCCCAATCATCAATATCTATGCACCCAACCAGAATGCACATCAATTTATAAAAGAGACTCTAACTGGCATGAGCAACTTCATCTCTCCAAGCTCCATCATAGTGGGAGATTTCAACACTCCTTTGACAGTGCTGGACAGATCCTCCAAAAAGAAGCTTAGCAAAGAAATCTTAGATTTAAATTTAACTATTCAACTTTTGGACCTAAGAGACATCTATAGAACTTTTCATTCTAACAAAACTGAATACACATTTTTCTCATCAGTCTATGGAACATACTCCAAAATTGATCACATCTTAGGTCATAAGTCTAACCTCAGCAAATTTAAAAGAACAGAAATTATTCCATGCATCTTCTCAGACCATCATGGAATAAAAGTGGAACTCAGTAACAACAGGAATTTGCAGTCTTATACAAAAACATGGAAGCTAAATAACCTTATGCTGAATGATAGATGGGTCAAAGATGAGATCAAGAAGGAAATCACCAAATTTTCAGAACATAATGATAATGAAGATACGAGTTATCAGAACCTCTGTGATACCGCAAAGGCAGTCCTAAGAGGGAAACTTATAGCATTGCAAGCCTTCCTCAAGAGAACAGAAAGAGAGGAAGTTAACAACCTAATGGGACATCTTAAGCAACTAGAAAAGGAAGAAAATTCCAATACCAAACCCAACAGAAGAAAAGAAATAACCAAAATTAGAGCAGAATTAAATGAAATTGAAAATAAAAGGATTATAAAACAGATCAATAAGTTGGTTCTTTGAAAATATCAATAAAATAGATAAGTCTTTGGCCAACCTAACCAAGAAAAAGAGTACAATCTCTAATCACATCAATAAGAAACAGTAAAGATGAAATAACAAAAGACCCCTTAGAAATTCAAAACATTCTGCTGGTGGGCATGCAAATTAATTTGTTCCTTTTGGAAAGCCATCTGGAGAACACTGAGAGAACTAAAAATAGATCTGCCATTTGATCCTGCAATTCCTTTATTAGGTATATGTCCAAAAGACAAAAAATTGCATTACAACAAGGATATTTGTATCAGAATGTTTATTGCAGCCCATTTCATAATTGCTAGGTCATGGAAAAAGCCCAAATGCCCATCAACCCACGAATGGATCAATAAATTGTGGTACATGTACAGCATGGAATACTATGCAGCCCTAAAGAAAGATGGAGACTTTACCTCCTTCATGTTTATATGGATGTAATTGGAAAATGTTCTTCTTAGCAAAGTATCTCAAGAATGGAAGAAAAAGTATCCAATGTACACAGCCCTACTTTGAAACTAATTCATAGCTTGTATAGTAATGTTGTAACCTAATTATAGCCCTAGAATATGGAAATGGGGTGGGAGGGGGATGTGAGGGAGGTGACTGGGGGGAGGGACGGTGATTGGTGGGGTCACCTCTTTGGTTTATCTTACAATGGTACAAGTGAATCTTTCTAAAAGCAGAGTGTGAATATCTTAACTCAATAACTAAGAAAATGGCTCAGCACCTGTGTCTCAACTGGCTAAGGTGCCAGCCATATACACCTAGGGTGGTGGGTTCAAATCCAGCCCAGGCCCGCCAAACAACAATGATGGCTACAACCAAAAAAAAAAAACTAAGAAAATGACATGAAGGTTATGTTAAACAGTTTGATGAGAGTATTTCAAAATGTATATGAAAACAGCACACTGTACCCCATGATTGCATTAATGTACACAGTTATGCTATAAGAAATAAAAACAGAAAAAGAAATTCAAAAAATCCTTAATGAATATTACAAGAAACTTTATTCCCAGAAATATGACTATCTGAAGGAAATCGATCAATACTTGGAAGTATACCACCTCCCAAGACTTAGCCAGAAGGAAGTGGAAATGTTGAACAGGCCTATATCAAGTTCTAAAATAGCATCAACTATACAAAATCTTCCTAATAAGAAAAGTTTGGGGGCCAGATGGCTTCAAATCAGAATACCACCAAACCTTTAAAGAGGAACTAGTACCTATACTACTCAATATTTTCCAAAACATAGAAAAAGAAGGAATACTACACAACACATTCTATGAAGCAAACATCACCTTGATACCCAAATCAGGAAAAGACCCAAAAAGAAAAGAAAACTATAGACCAATATCACTAATGAATATTGATGCAAAAATATTCAACCAGATCCTAACAAACAGAATCCAGCAACACATCAAACAAATTATACACCACAACCATGTGAATTTATCCCAGGATCTCAAGGATGGTTCAACATACATAAATCTATAAACATAATTCACCACGTAAACAAATTATAAAACAAAGACCTTATGATTCTTTCAATTGATGCAGAAAAAGCATTTGATAATATCCAGCATCCCTTCCTGATCAGAACACTTAAGAAGATTGATATAGAAGGGACATTTCTTAAACTGATAGATGCCATCTAGAGTAAACCTACAGCCAATATTGTATTGAATGGAGTTAAATTGAAATCATTTCCACTCAGATCAGGAACGAGGCAAGGTTGCCGATTGTCTCCACTGCTCTTAAACGTTGTAATGGAAGTTTTAGCCATCGCAGATAGGGAAGAAAATTCAATTAAGGACATCCATTTAGGGTCAGAAGGGATTAAACTTTCCCTTTTTGCAGATGATATGATTGTATATCTGGAAAACACCAGGGATTCAACTACAAAACTCCTAGAGTTGATCAAGGAATATAGCAGCGTCTCAGGTTACAAAATCAACACTCATAAATCTGTAGCCTTTATATATACCAACGGTAGCCAAGCCAAAAAAACAGTCAAGGACTCTATTCCATTCACAGTAGTGCCGAAGAAGATGAAATATTTGGGAGTTTACCTAACAAAGGATGTGAAAGATCTCTATAAAGAGAACTATGAAACTCTAAGAAAAGAAATAGCTTACAATGTTAACAAATGAAAAAACATACCATGCTCATGGCTGGGAAGAATCAACATTGTTAAAATGTCCATACTACCCAAAGCAGTATATTATTTAAATGCAATCCCCATTAAAGCTCCACTGTCATACTTTAAAGATCTTAAAAAAAAATACTTCATTTTATATGGAATCAGAAAAAAACTCAAACAGCCAATACATTACTCAGAAATAAAAACAAAACAGGAAGAATCACACTACCAGACCTCAGATTATACTGTAAATCCATAGTGATCAAAACAGCATGGTATTGGCACAAAAATAGAGATGGTAGATGTATGGAACAGAATAGAGAACCAACAGATAAATCCTACTACTTACTGGTACCTGATCTTTGACAAGCCAATTAAAAACATTGAGTGGGGAAAAGATTCCCTATTTAACAAATGGTGATGGGTGAACTCGCTGGCAATCTGTAGAAGACTGAAACTGGACCCACCCCTTTCACCATTAACTAAAATAGACTCTCACTGGATTAAAAATTTAAACTTAAGACATGAAACCATAAAAATACTAGAAGAAAGTGGAGGGAAAACACTTGATAAATCAGCCTGGGCAAATATTTTATGAAGAGGACTCCCTGGGCAATTGAAGCAACATCAAAAATACACTATTGGGACCTCATCAAACTAAAGAGCTTCTGTATAGCCAAGAACACAGTAAGTAAAGCAAACAGACAGCCCTCAGAATGAGAGAAGATTTTTGTAGGTTATGTGTCTGACAAAGGTTTAATAACCAGAATCCATAGATAACTCAAATGTATTAGCAAGAAAAGAGCAAGTGATCCCATCTCAGAGTGGGCAAGGGATTTGAAGAGAAATTTCTCTAAAGAAGATCGGCACATGGCCTAGAGATATATGAGAAAATGCTCACCATCCTTAATCATCAGAGAAATGCAAATCAAAACTAATTTGAGATATTGCCTCACTCCAGTAAGATTAACCCATATTACAAAATCCCAAAACCAGAGATACTGGTGTGGATGTGGAGAAAAGGGAACACTTCTACACTCCTGGTGGGAATGTAAACTAATATGTTCCTTTTGGAAAGATATCTAGAGAACACTTAGAGAACTAAAAATAGACCTGCCATTTGATCCCACAATTCCTTTATTAGGTATATACCCAGAAGACCAAAAATCACATTACAACAAAAATATTTTTATCAGAATGTTTGTTGCAGCCCAGTTCATAATTGTCAGGTCATGGACGAAGCCCAAGTGCCCATTGATCCACGAAAGGATCAACAAACTGTGGTATATGTACACCATGGAATACTATGCAACCATAAAGAAAGATGGAAACTTTACATCCTTCATGTTCACATGGATGGAGCTGGAAAGTGTTCTTCTTAGCAAAATATCACAGGAATGGATGAATAAGTATCCAATGTACACAGCTCTATTATGAAATTAATTTATACTTCTCATATGAAATCTATAACCTAATAATAGTCTAAGTATTTGGGGAGGGGGAGTGAGAAGGGAGGGGGAGTTGGTGGAGGGTGGGCGATTGGAGGGATCACTTCTATGGTTTATCTTACAAGGGTACAAGTGAATCTTTCTAAGAATAGAATATGAACATCTTAACATAATAACTAAGAAAATGACATGAAGGCTATGTTAACCAGTTTGATGAAAATATTTCAAATTGTATATGAAAACACCACACTGTACCCCAGAATTGCATAATGTACACAGGTATTATTTAATAAAAAAAATTGTACATCATGATTAGGTGGGTTTTATCCCAGGGGTGCAAATTTGGTTCAACATATGTAAATCCATAAATGTAATTCACCACATAAATAGAAGGAAAAGCATTTGACAAAATTCAGTATCCTTTTCTGACAAGGACACTGAAGAAAATAGGCAGAGATGGGACATTTCTTAAACTGATAGATGCCAGGTACAACAAACACACAGCCAGTATCATACTGATTAGCATAAAACTGAGAGCATTTCCACTTAGAATGGGAACTAAATCAGAATGTTCACTACTACCACTACTATACAACATAGTTTTGGAAGTTCTAGCCAGTGCCATCAGACAAGAGAAAAGGATATGAAGGGTATTCAAATAGGGACAGAGGAGGTCAAACTATCACTCTTTGTGGATGGTATGATTTTATACTTAGAAAACCCTAGGGATTCAACCACAAGGCTCCTGGAAGTGATCAAGAAATAAAGCCTCTGGATCTAAACATCTCTGGATATAAAATCAATGTCCACAAATCAGTAGCCTCCATTTACACTAATAAAAGTCAAGCTAAAAGTCAAATCAAAGACACAATACCCTTCATATTAGCTTCAAAGAAAATGAAATATCTGGGAATATACCTAACAAAGGATGTGAAGAATCTCTACACAGAAAAGTATGAAACCCTGAGAAAAGCAATAGCAGAAGATTTTAACAAATGGAAGAACATACCATGTTCATGGCTGGGAAGAATCAATATTATTAAAATGTCCATACTTCCCAAAGTTATCTACAGATTTAATGCATTCCCTATCAAAGCACCAATATCATATTTTGAAAAACTTAAAAGAATAGTACTACATCAGGGGGTGAAAAAACCTGAATAGCCAGTATAATTCTAAGAAACCAAAACAAATCTTGAGATGTCACGTTACCAAACTTCAGATTATAATATAAGTCTATAGTGATCAAAACAGCATGGCATCAGCACAAAGATAGACATATTGATCTGTGGAACAGAATAGAGAACCTAGAGATGCAACTAGACCCATATTGCCATTTCATATTTTATAACCCAAACAAAAGCATACACTGGGGAAAGAAAACCCCTATTTAATAAATGGTGCTGTGAGAACTGGTTAGCTCTATGTAGAAGACTGAAACTGGACCTGTACCTCTCATCACTGACAAAAATTGACCCTCACTGGATAAAAGATTTGAATTTAAGATATGAAATAATAAAAACTCTAGAGGAATGTGTGTCAGAAGTGTTTCATGTAAAAGAAGCTCAATAGGCTTTGATCAAATCAGATTGGGCAATAATAAAGACTCACCATCCATATATGTGTCTAGATTACCACCATCTCCCTGACCTAGACAATGACTACTTTAGGAAATGGACTGCAGTGAATTCTGTGAGGTACTGTGCACATGCCCCCTTCAATCTTGAAGCATCTATTCCCTGAGCTGCTGAGAGTGCTGCTGGCACTCAACCATCTTCCTCAGAATTAACACTGGTTAAAGAGAAGTGCCTCACACAAGATCACACTTCTCTTCTGCAGGGGTAGTCCACATCCAATGACTGATTGATTTGAGAATATAAAGGTTCATCTCCTTTACCCCAACTGTGGACAACTCTATATGGCCATTCCAGGTTCAGAGCTCCCTGTCAATTTGGCTGAGGCCTTTCTTGTCACTACAGCACAGCTTAACATTTCTCTGTGCCCAATCTTGCTTCCTTCTCTTCTTTCACAGATGCTAATCTCAATTTACTCCCTAGTATAGTTGCTGCCTGCTAATCTCTTGTCAGAGAGAAGTGGAAATATTTGGGGGAGCACAACGTGCAACAGGCTCCATGTCTCATGCATCTTTCTTTCTTTTTTTATTTTTTGAGACAGAGTCTCAAGCTGTTGCCCTGGGTAGAGTGCCATGGTGTCACAGCTCAGAGCAATTCAAATTCTTGGGCTTAAGAGATTTTCTTGCCTCACCCTCACAAGTAGCTGGGACTACAGGCACCCACCACAATGCCTGGCTATTTTGTTGTTGTTGCCATTGTTGTTTTAGGTGCCCTGGGCCAGTTTTGAACCCATCAGCCTCAGTGTATGTGATCAGTGCCCTACCCACTGAGCTCCAGGTGCCGTCATATGCGTCTTCTTATATCTAGTCCTAGAACACATCCCAGAACCTCAATAAATATTTGTCAACTTGATAAATAAATGATATAAAAGGGTGGTAATGGATATCAGGATGAGTTGGGTAGCTGCATTATTAGTAGTATAAATTATGAGAATGAGAAGCACTATTATGTTGACAGTGGACAACATTAAAATGGAGGTACAAAACCACAAGGAGGAAGAAACTTTTCAGTCTTTTCTGGCCTTCACATTTCTGAGTAGTTGAACACAGGATTGAAGACGGTACATGCTTATCAGAGCTACCAGAGCACCAGATATTTGAGGGATGAAAACAAACCAGCATCACCATCAAAAAGCCAACAATCTACTTTGTGAGGTTCTTTCATATATTGTCTCCAAACCAACAAGCAGAATGTGGCTATTTCCTTTAATTATGTAACTTCTTTCCCTCCAGCTCATCTAACAAAACCCAGAGAAATTTAAGTAGGATTGCATATAAGTGAGTAGCAGTGAATTGCAGCAATATTGTATGCATTTGAAAAAGCACAGGGCAATTCAAAGATCTTCATAGAGTGTGTATAGGTGATGGTGATAAGGAGAGGGGAGGTAGAGTGACCATAAAAGGGTTATCAGTTTATCCAGGTGTTCAGTAAACTTATGTCCTTAGCTGGGTAGACAGACTGGCTGGATAGATGTAAAAATTCTCCAGCCACCCTGCTTCACCTGAAAATATAATGTAGGGGCTACCTTCTATGTCTTGTCCTCTTTCTATTGCCTCTAGTAACAGCCAAAAAGTAATAGCCATCTGCTATCCACACTCTGAATTTGGGATAGTTTTGCATGACTAACTCTAAGAAAACAACATACTTCTTATCATTACTCTGACAGTCATAGTGGGCAAAGCCACTGGTGTGCAAAGACTCAAATCATTCTTGTTTGGTACATTTCAGACAATAACTGGGATTTCACATATTTCATGGAGTGAGATACAGCAGAAATGAAGGCTGGTTTGGTGGGCAGAAGTGATTGGCTCACCGGAGCTCTTATAACCTTTCTGGGTACCTTCCCAGTATCTCCTTGCCCTTAGCACTTGTCTTTATGTACCTTCCCTCCTCATTGCAATTTCCTGACAGGGAAGAGAGAGAGAAAGAAAGAGAGAGAGAGAGAGAGAGAGAGAGAGAGAGAGAGAGAGACTGTGCATGTGCTTGTACACTTTGAAGTAAAACTACATACAGTAAAGGGCATACATCTTTAAGATACAGCTAAATGGAAATGTTGCATGTTTTTATACCTATATAACCACTACCCCATATCAAGATACAGAATATTTTCAGCAACACAAATATCTCTGTCATTCTTTTTCTTGGGTAATAGCCCCCAAACGTGATCATTATTCTCACTTCTATTATTGTTGATTATTTTGCCTGTTTTTCAATATTCTTAGAGGTGGAACTGTACAGTATGTAGTATTCTGTGATTAGTTTCCTTTGCTTAATGTTTTGAATGCAAGATCCATATTCGCACTTGTGGTAAAAGTTTTGTCTTCTTCCATTGTTGTAGAACAGATAGTGTATGAATGTATAACAATTGATCAATTCTATTTAATTGACATTTAGGTTTCTTCCAATGTTTAGCTGTACGAATAACTCTACATTGAACATTCTTGGACATGTGTTTTAGTGGCTATAAGCACTGGTTTTTCTTGACTATGTACAATGCATAAGATTGCTTGTTACTCTACTTTCCCCCCCAAACTTGGTATTGCCAGTCCTTTTCCTTTTGACCATGCTAGTGGGAGTTTCTGGGAAGTATTTTACGATCTATCCACTCACTTCCACAAGTTCAAATATACCCACTCTGTTTTGACAAAATAGGAATAACATGATATTTAAGGAGTAGAAGAGAAAGGCAGAGAAGGGAAACTAAAATAAAATCACTGACTTGTAATATGTAATAACTGGTAATCAATGAACATTGTTCAAACTTCATAAAATATTAATAAATAATAGATGACTAAGGAAAAATGGGAGTAATAGCAATACTAAAGAAAATGGTATAATGACAATGAATAAAAATATAAATTTTCTAAATATCAAAAAAAACCCACATAGAGCAACATGATAAATATAAAATTCCCCAGAAAATATAAAATATGAGTTGAGATCATAATTATATAAATAAATATAAATGAACTTAAGTCTCCTTTTAAAAGTATTTCAAAATTGGCTTCAAAAAGATATTTTTCACACACATACAATAAAAAAGAGATTTCATAAAGATTAAAACTAAAATAATGCAAAATACAGCAAAGGAAAAAAAACCCAGAAAACTAGGAGTTCTAACCCTGATATCATACAGAATATGCAAGGAGAAATAGACAAAAAACAATCAATACAGCCTGGCCTGGTGGCTCACTCCTGTAATCCCAGCAATCTGAGAGGCTGAGGCAGGCAGAACAGATTGCCTGAGCTCATGAGACCAGTTTGAGCTACAAGGAGACCCCACCTCTAAAAATAGCTGGACATTGTTGGAGTGCCTGTAATTCCAACTACTCTGGAGGCTGAGGCAAGAGAATTGCTTGAGCCCAGGAGTCTGAGGTTGCTGTGAGCTATGATGCCATGGCATGACAAAATGAGCATCTGTCTCAAAAAACAAAAGTAAAAAGAAAAAGAAAAAACAATTCATACTAGAAAAATTAAACACACTAACCTCAGCCCAAGATAGTTCAAATGGCCAAAAATAAAGTAAGGATGTAGAGAGCCAGAAAGCATCAGTGAGGCAGGCCCTGTGGATTTATGCTGAACTATACACTCAAATGTTAGGAGACATACCTTTCTTTCAAGTACATATGAAAATTCATAAAAGAAAACCATAAATTATGTCAAAAACTCACAACATGTTTCATATGATATATATGAATTTCTTCTATAAAGTCAAAAACTCTCAATATGTTTCATATGATATATATGAATTTCTTCTATAAAGTAGAAATAACACATAAAATTTTCTCAGGACAGGCTCGGCGCCTGTGGCTCAAGCGACTAAGGCATCAGCCACATATACCTGACCTGGCAGGTTTGAATCCAGCCCTGGCCCACCAAACAACAATGACAGCTGCAACCATAAAATAGCCAGGTGTTGTGGCAGGTGCCTGTAGTCCCAGCTACTTTGGAGGCAGAGGCAGGAGAATCACTTGAGCCCAGGAGTTGGAGGTTGCTGTGAGCTGTGATGCCACGATGCTCCAGGGCAACAGGTTGAGGCTCTGTCTCAAAGAAAAAAAAAAATTTTTTTTTCCTCAAGACAATAATAAAATCAGATAACAAAAAGGGTGTTTTCACATGGAAATTTAAAAACTATAAATTATACTTTCGTAAAGGGGAAAATATAAGTTGAAATTGTAGATTTTCCCTAATGCAATGATAATAAAAGCACTATATGTCAGTATATATGGAAAACAAAGTGGTTGATAAGTAAAATGTATAGATAGCCTTAAATATTGAGTAATACAAATAAGAATGCATCTAAACTCAAATCTATAAAATGAACAGCATTATAATTCCAAAAAAAACCCCCCAAACTGAAGGAATCAATAAAGGTAAAGGGAGGCATGAATGAGGCAGAAAACAGAAAACCACTGTAAGTCAAATAAAAATAAAATTTTGCAAAAGCGAACAAATAGACAAACACTAACTAACTTAATTAAGAAAAGAAGGGGGCTCGGCGCCTGTGGCTCAATTGGCTAAGGCGCCAGCCATGTACACCCAAGGTGGCGGGTTCAAATCCCCAGCCCGGGCCCGCCAAACAACAATGATGGCTGCAACCAAAAAAAAATGGCTGGGCGTTGTGGCGGGCGCCTGTGGTCCCAGCTACTTGGGAGGC
>CAUYQV010068776.1:0-11987 GCA_963574575.1 Galagoides demidoff | reverse complement strand
AGTTATGATTTTAATTAAAAATTATATAAAGAATTAGTCCTAACTTGGTTGAACAACAACAATAAAAGCATTCTATCATTGATGTGGAGGAGCCTCGAAAACAAATAGTCCTCACTTTAGATTTTAGACGTAGCTTCCGCCCCCTGCTCTGTGGCTTTATTGGCCTTTCCTGCTCCTAACACCACCCTGTCTACTCACAGTCATGTTCTATCTGTTCTTCTTCAGGACTGGGTTGTGTTTTATTGGATTCTTGCTCCTTCATGTAAACTTTATTTTATTTTATTTTTATTTTTTTATTAAATCATAATGGTGTACATTAATACTATCATGGACACAGTGTACTGTTTCTCTATACAATTTGAAGTACTTTCATCCAACTGGTTAACATAGCCTTCATGTCTGTTCCTTAGTTACTGTGTTAAGACATTTATATTCTACATTTAGAGAGATTCACATGTTCCCTTATAGGATAAACCGTAGGCGTGGTCCCATCAATCACCCTCCCTTCCCCCTCCCCCTTCCCCCTCCCCCCTTCCCCCTTCCCCTTTCCCCTCCCCCTTCACCCTCTCCCTTCCCCTCTCTTCTCTCTCCCCTCTCCCCGGATTCCTGAGCTAAAATTGGGTTTTAGCTTTCTATGAAAGCTATAAATTAGTTTCATAGTAGGGCTGAGTACATTGGATGCTTTTTATTCCATTCTTGGGATACTTTGCTAAAAAGAATATTTTCCAGCTGCATCCATGTAAACATGAAGGAGGTAAAGTCTCCATCTTTCTTAATGGCTGCATAGTATTCCATGGTGTATATATACCACAATTTATTGATCCATTCATAGATTGATGGGCTCTTGGGCTTCTTCCATGACCTAGCAATTATGAATTGGGCTGAACATTCTGATACAAATATCTTTATTGTAGTGTGATTTTTGGTCTTCTGGATATATACCTAATAGAGGAATTATAGGATCAAATGGCAGGTCTATTTTTAGTTATTTAAGTGTTTTCCAGATGTCTTTCCAAAAAGAACGTATTAGTTTGCAATCCCACCAGCAGTGCAGAAGTGTTCCCTTTTCTTCACACCCATGCCAGTGTCTGTGATTTTGGGATTTTGTGATATGGGCTAATCTTACTGGTGTTAAATGATATCTCAAAGTAGTTGTGATTTGCATTTCTCTGATGATTCAGGATGGTGAGCATTTTTTCATATATCTGTAGGCTTTTTTTTTTAAAGGTTTTCTGCATCTAGGATGCATACCTTCATGCCCTGGTACAGGGGGAGGGAAGGAATGAAAAGATCAATCTGTTTTTATAGCTAAACAAAATAGTGTTTATCAGTAATTATAGGATCTAATAACTACTGATATTTATTAGAAATAATATATGGCTTCAGAACCAAACATAAAGGACAACACTAGAAGACAAAGGAGAAAAGGACTTTTTTATGGTCAACAGTAATAATACAGACAACCAGGAAACAAAAAATAGTTCAGCAAAAAGGCTTAACACATTTTTTTCTCCTTTTTTTATTGTTTGGAATTCATTGAGGGTACAAAGATTTAGGATACACTGATTGTGGTTGTTAGGTAAAGTCTCTCTTGTAATTGTGTCCTGACCCTAAGAAGTGTGCCATACACTGTGACCCCATCTCCCTTCCTCCTTCCCCTCTCCCCAATCTCTCATTCCCCTACCCCACCCTTTGTATTAGAAATTGATGAATGACAAATTCCTTTATACTAGAATTGAGTACATTGTATTCTTGCTTCTCCATTCTTGTGATACTTTACTAAGAAGAATGTGTTCCACTTCCACCAATGTTAATACAAAAGATGTAAAATCTCCATTTTTTTAATGGCTAAATAGTATATCATGGTATACGGATATCATAGCTTGTTAATCCATTCCTGGGTTAGTGGTCATTTAGGCTGCTTCCACATCTTGGTGATTATAAATATACCTGCAATAAACAATCTAGGACAAATGTCCTTATGATAAAATGATTTTTTTTCTTCTGGGTAGATGCCTAGTAGTGGGATGGCAGTATCAAATGGGATGTCTAATTTGAGTTCTTTGAGGATTCTCCATACTTCCTTCCAAAATGGTTGTATTAGAGGCTAAACACATTTAAAAGTAAAACTATTCTGCGAGGAAGAGACAAGATAAGATATGAAAGCTACATCAAGCCATGTCCCTCCTAAAACCCTACAGTGGCTTACCTCACAGGTCCATGCATGACTTGGTCCTCACCTACCTTTTTAAATTTCATGTCTTCTTGGTCTTCCTTTTCCCTCTCAACACTCTAGCCTCAATATCTCGGCACAAATTTCTATCTCCTTCCCCCTCTCCCTTTTCCAAATTAAATCTGGTGAACATTTATTTGTTATTTAAATTTCAATAAACCAAATGGTGGAATAGATTTGCTCCCCATTACACCATCAGGATAGATGATATGTAGATAAACATTACTCTGATATCAGGCATACATTTACAAATATGCCAATTTCTCAAATAGAAAACTTACTTTTGAAGAAACAATTTGTTATCTTGCTGTCTGACCAAATGATGGGACAGTACAGCTAGTAAGAAGATATATATAAAACAAAATAATAATGCCATTGTGGTTCTCTTATGGGAAATTGTCATTGAATAATCTCACCATTGCCATAAAAATTACTAGACCAATTGAGGAGTTCTTGGGGCACAAGTGTAGTCTCATATTGAAGCTCCTATACAAAGTACATGATAACGAGATAGATGACTGACGTGCTTTGAACATTACCATCGTTGAATAGGTAGCAAAAGAATATATGCAGTGCAACCTTTTTTTCATAGATACTTCTATGTGCTGCAAAGAAATGACTCAGGGATCCCTGCCACTGGTTGGGTGAGACTTTATTATTGAGTACTTAATGCAAACAAACCATTTTAATAGCTTTACACAAAACTGGCTCTGAAGGTTTACAACTTTCAAGCAGAAGATCGTTTAATAAGAATAAAATGACTTTTGCAGCAAAATGCTATTCGTGGTCTATCTGGAATATTTTTAAAAGATGTCCAGCACCGATATAGGTAGGATATGAGCAGTGTAGTTCCTATCATTTCTCCTTCCTTTCTTCAGCAAACATTGTGAAGATACCTTTGTATCTTCCAAATAACTCAAGCCCTCATGAAAAGGCACAAAATAGCTCTCACAACATACAGGTGTCCCAAAAGTTGTCCCTAAAGTCACCACACATAGGGAAAATAGGAAACTGTAGCTGACTATGTCTTTATTTACAAAACATTCATTGCAAACTCTTACAAAATATTCGCTACATCCTGGTCACTTCTTTGTAAAATTTTGCAGTGGATATTTTGTAAATAAAGGTACATTTAACTACAATTTCCCCTTTTCCTTATGTATGGCAAATTTGGGATCGACTTTTGGAGCACACTGTAAGTATCAGACACTATATGTATATTTTCTGCAGGATATGTCAGAGTGTAGCTAAACTGTTTGTTATTTGTTAAATGAACGATGAAGATTGATTGTCATTTTAGAGAAATCAGAAACCTATGGACTTAATAACTTACGCGAGATTACACAGCTATCAAGTGGTGAACTAGAGTCATGTTTGACTCAAAATGTTCCCCTTTGTTTCCAAAATGCTTCCCTGTACTGCCTCCCTATTATGTAATCATTAGGTGACAGATTATAAAAAATAAGCTTATTGTCTTAATTATATAAAATTCCTTTCATTTAAGATATATTATGTATGTTAAAATTATCAAATCTGCTTTGTGTATCGTGATTATCACTTCATTCTAATTATTCCTTAGACATTTTACCCAGCCAGCATATAATCCATTATATTAATAATTGACCATTCAGGAGACAGGTCAAATGAGTCACATTGTAAAAACACTTTTACTGACACCAAAATAGGTTTATGTGCTTATGATTGGAGTTAATGGTCCTGTGTAAACAGGAATATGGCTGTTTGTGTCCTCATATCCTCTACATGAGGAAAAATAATTAAATACACAGCCAATCCCATATATAATTCACTAAATCATATAGTTATTATTTTCACTTGAAGTACTTATTAACATTGTATAAAGGTTAAATAGCTACAGTGACTCATTGATTTCAGCAACAAAATCACATTCAGCAAACAACTAATGGATGATTTTTGTGTATGTGCCAGACACTGACACTACTTTGCTTACTCAGCTTTTTAATTTTTATAACAATTGTAAAGAAGTAGGTACTATTATTATCTCTATTTTACAGATTAGCAGATTCAGACTCAGAGAGGTTAAGTGATTTGCTCATGATCAAACAATTAAATTAGAGAATCAAATCAGAATCGAGTAAAATTCTTTGGCTACACAAAAATAATTAAAAGGAAAAAAATTACACTATTTATAGCAGAATCTGAGTTCAGGTTCAGAAGTCAGTGAAAGAAAAAGATGATAAAGTTGGCTGTGATACTTCAATATTATTTGCTGAATTTTATTTCTTTTTTAATTTGTTTTTTATTACAGATTAACATGAGGGTACAAATTTTAAGGTTACATTGTTTTCACTTCTAGGATAAAGTTCCATTTGTAAAAGAGCCCCTCATTCAGGGGAGTGTGTTTCACACCCTCAAGTGTGCACATTAGGTGAGATCCTGTCTCATGCCCTCTCTCCTTCTGCCAATAGTCCTCCCCCCCAAATCCCTCTACCATAATACTAGACTATATTTTTGTTTTATTGTTCATAAGAGCAAGTAATTGTTTATACATTGGTTTCATATTAGTATGGACTATACTGGATATTTATTTTTCCATTCTTGCAATATTTTTACTAAGAATAATGTACTTCAGTTCCAGCCAGGTAAGTGTAAAAGATGTAAAGTCTCCATCTTTTTAATGGCTGATAGTATTCCATGGTATACATATTTACTGATTGATTCATGAGATGATGGGGACTTAGGTTGCCTCCACTATTATGAATTGAGCCACAGTAAACACTATGGTGCAGGTGTCTTTATGGTAAAATGATTTTTGTTCTTCTGGTTAGATACCTAATAATGGAATTGCAGGATCAAATGGAAGGTCTACTTTTATATCTTTGAGGATTCTCCATACTTCCCTCCAAAAAGGCTGTATTAGTTTTCAATCCCACCTATTTGCTGCTTTTTTCCAGTTGCCCAAACCAATAAACACACCTTTATTGCTAATTACCATTTTCTTCTTGTGCTACTGTTTGCCAAATGTCTTTGAAAGCCAAAGCGCAGATGCTCATTAACATCCTTCTTGATTTACTGATAATTCAGGACTAACAGTTTAATAAGCTTAAGATTCAACTCAGAGATTATTTGTCACCTTGACTCACCTCCTAAACCAAACAGCCCATCCAGTTTTGTAATAATTGTGCAAAGAATATAAGTGCTTTGAATTTATATTTGTAATAAAAAGCTTAAAACATGTCTCCCCCATTCTTCACTTTATCTTCACAATAATATCTCATTTCATGAACCTCCTTTCCCATAAGGAGAAAGGAGAAATATGCCTAAATGGATTTTAATCTTATTTGATCTATCTGTAGCTACACATAGAGAGCAAAATATGATATCTTCATTTTCTGAGGAATAACAGAGTTCTTAAAAATGTGTCTTTCCTCTTCATGGATGCCCTCGGTGGAGAAATATCAGATGTGATAGAATAAATTATTCTTTTTTTTCTTTATTAAATCATAACTGTATACATTAATGCATTTATGGGGTACAATGTGCTGATTTGATATACAATGTGGAATGCTTACATCAAACTGATTAACATAACCATATCCTTGCTTACTTATTTGCTGTGGTAAGACATTTATACTCTGTTCTTAATAGTTTTGAAAAGTGCCATTGCATTTTGAACAGAAACTTCTCTGAAGAAGACAGGAGTATGGCCTACAAACACATGAAAAAATGCTCATCTCTAAGAGTAGAATCAGAACGTTTTAAAGCTATAACTGAGAAAATGACATGAAGGCTGTGTTGATCAGTTTGATGGAAGTATTTCAGATTGCATGTGAAAACCCCACATTAATACCCCAGAAGGGCATTAATGTACATAGTTACCATTCAATAAAATTAAAAAAAAAAAAAGAATTGTGTCTGCCCCCAAATTCACATGTTAATTCCATAACCCCCAAATGTGATGGTATTCAGAATGGGGCCTTTAGAAAGTGTCACAGCTCTGGAAGAGGGATGGGGCCTTTGTTATGTTAAAAGATAAACTTAGGCACATTAAAAATTTAAAGAATTTATTTGACCAAATAGCAATTCATGAATCAGGCAGCATCAGACCACTAGTGGGTCAGGGCTCCAGTGAGGGGACATAAGGGAAAGCTTTTGTAAGGTGTTCATAGAAGCAAGACAAAGGAAATATCTGGTTGGTTATAGTGGAAAGTCCCTAGGGAAGAGTTGGTAGTTTCTGATTGGTAAGTATGTAGTTGGAGGTTAGCTGGCAGTCTCTGATTGGTTAAGTTTCCTTTCACTGGGCATCTCAGACCAAACTAATTCTTTTAACAAAGAGTTAAGTAGGTTCAGGTCCGGTTATAAGGATGGGTCTGTAATGATGAGACTAATGCCCTTATGAAATATCAGAGAACTTGTTCTCTTTCTCAACTACGTGAGGACACAGTGAGAAGTTGGCCACCTGCAGGCCTGCAAGAGAGCCCTCACCAGAACCAGACATGCTGGTACCTTGATCTTGGACTTGAACTGTGAGAAATACATTTCTGTTGTTTAAGCCCCCCCCCCCCACTGGTCTATGGTATTTTGTTATGACAGCTGGATCTGACTGTATAGATTGTAAGCCCTTTGAGGCCCAGGTGGCTGGTACACAGTGCAATATACATTGGTTGAACCACATTGAGTTGGTATGGTTTGGTTTGGTTGATTTAGCTTTGTGAAGCCTACCACTTCGTACACTCCTATTTAATCCCTGTAACAGTCTTCTTTTTGCATTATAAGGGTGCAAAGAAAAGTGGAAGAAGATTAAGAACACTTAAGGAGCTTAACTCTAAGTTCCATGAGAACTATTCCCTATCAAAGTTGTGTTCCTCTTGCTTCTGGTTTCCAGAAAGGAGGCAAATACGTTCTCATTTTGAAATTGGTATTTATAAAGATTACTCCTTTTGATTGAATTAGGCATAACTACCTCCCTTCCTATAGACAGTTGATCGTAGATGTTAGGAATTGACCCAAGGAAGGACAATAGGTCCCATATTATATAGTTTGGGACTACTGAGGGACTCTCTTTCTTTCTTTTTTTTTTTTTTTTCCAGATACCTGACTAGAATCAGGAGGGCATAAAGATCAGGCAGGGTCATGCTGTTTCCTATTGCGAAAAGCGGGGGTGGGTTCCTTGTCTCTCATTCCCTCATCCTCCTTTACAAACCCCTGATCAGATATCACTTGGGTGATGGTGGATAAGGAGAAATCTGTTAAGATATTGAAGTGCTCCTATATTGCAAATGGGGGATTCATGCAAAAGGGACTTCACAGTGTTCTTTGCTAAAACTATTTTACAAGGAAATGCCCACTCAGGCCTAGAGGAAGATTCAAAAGCCTGACTCATGTTTGGCCAAGCAAAGGATCTTGGTCAACTTCCATACCATGCTGCCTTTTGTTACAGGTAAAACAATTTTAGTTGGATAAGTATTGCCATGTGGAATTATGAAGCAGTCTAATAGAGCAGCTGTATGATAAGAACAAACAGTGAGAGGGGGAGAGAAAAAGAAGAGAGAAAATTCATGAAAATGTCCAGACTTTGCAAATAAGAGGACTGTCTAGTTGTGCTTCTCATGAGAGCAACAAGTTAATGTGTTAGAACAGCAGTTCTCAACCTGGGGGTCACAACTCACAGGAACTGCATTAAAGGGTTGTGGCATTAGGAAGGTTGAGAACCACTATGTTAGAAGATCCTGGTTATCTTCCTTAAGATCAGTGTCATCAGCTAGAAATGGATGCCAGAAGTTCTAATTACGTTTAATAATGCACTCTGGAGCTGCTGTTTATAATTAATTGTACTTAAAGGGGCTTTTTGTTTGTTCGTTGGGTTTGTTTATTTTATTTTTTAGAGACAGGATCTCATCTGTCACCCAGACTCAGGTGCAGTGACATAGTAGTCATAGGTATAGCCTTAAACTCCTGGGATCAAGTAATCCTCCTCCTTCAGCCTCCCTAGGCTGGTATTATAATCATGAGCCACTGAACCTGGCACTAAAGTGTGTTTTAAAGACAATGATGTTGGCCTCACTTTGTAGATTTAGAGGTTCAAGGTCTAAGCACCTAAACCCCTGACCTGTCATTAGGCAGCAAGCTTTGTTCTGTCTGTGAAGTCATGACTCAAACAGAAAGGCTTCCTGTGGGTGGGAAGGAATGTGTCTCAGATTTCAGTGGAGCAGTGGGGACAGAGCTTGAGACTGGGTGTCAGATGACCTGCATTGAAATCTAATCTGCTACTTGCAGAAGTAACATTTTTGAGCTTTCACATCTGCAAAGTGAGCAAAATAAAGAGTAACTCCAAGGAGTCTGGTGAAGACTTAAGAAAACAATCATTGTAACTTTATAGTGTTTTAAGAAGATTGGTTTTTGGTTTGAAGCTCAGGAATTTCAGGAGGGAAAAATGATTAGTTTGGGAAAATGTATTATTGTATATTGAAAACCACATTGAAAGTGTGGCTTTTAGAACTATGCAGTTACTTGGTATTTTTTAAGCCTAAGACTCTTAACTGGCTTACAATCAGAGAGAGAGAGAAAGAGAGACGCAGGGAGAGACAGAAATGTCATAATTTACTTTTGCAGGTTTTTGTGAAGATTAAAGGGGATAATGTATGAACAGGGTCAAAAATCTCAGCAGTGAACATGCTGAACATGCTTCCTTCTTCCTGTAGAAATATAACTCTTTATTAATTTAATAGACCATTAGTTACTGAAATGTTACTCTGAGTGGGGTTTTTTTGGTTTGTTTGTTTTTTGCAGTTTTTGACCAGGGCTGGGTTTGAACCCACCACCTCCGGCATATGGGGCTGGTGCCCTACTCCTTTGAGCCACAAGTGACACCTCTGAGTGTTTATGTTTAAATAAAGAAAGAAATTAAAGAACTGTCTACACCCAAGTTCTATCAAGTGATATCCACATTTGTCTTCCACTCTTACCCCTAACCATCATCTCCTCCAGTTTGATGGACCTTCTCTTTCTGAATTCTCCTTAGACCATCAAGAACCTGAAACTGTGAAACACAAGGCCCCCCCGCCCCACCAGTATTACAAAAAGTTATGGAAACTTATGACTAATACCTATGTATTTTCACTGCTAGCTAGTCCCCAACACTGCTACATAGTTAGTTAACAAAACCTCTTTCTGATGATTTCATGGAAGGATGAACCTCTGCTCTGGACACTCAGATGAGCCAGGCAGAGAGAGAAATTCTATTTATTCATTCATTCATTCTTTTTTTTTTTTGATAGTCTCACTTGGTCACCGTTGGTAGAGTGCCAAGGCATCACAGCTCACAGCAACCTCAAACCCTTGTTCTCAAGCGATTCTCTTGCCTCAGCCTCCCAGGTAGCTGGGACTACAGTCACCCACCACAGCCCCTGGCTATTTTTTAGAGACAGGGTCTTGCTCTTGCTCAGGTTGGTCTTGAACTTGTAGGCTCAGGCAATCCATCTGCCTTGGACTTCCAAGTGCTGGGATTATAGGTGTGAGCCACTGCACCTGGCCTCAAAAATTCTTAATTATCGCATATGCATAGTTCCCTCACCATGGTCCTTCTCTGTGTACAGATCTTATAACCCTTCCTACTGAAATATCTTCAAATGCAGATTAATGAGTATCGTCATAGTCTCCAGTCTCTAGTTGGCAGTGAGACACAGTGAGATGTGAAGGGGCTGTCTAAGGTTATTCAAGCTGGCTCATTCCTTTAGTAGCTCTATATGGTTTAGGGCAAGTCATTACCCACTCTGGACTTTATAGGTGTCATGTGTAAGATAGTGATGATTCCCACCTCTCAGAACAGCAAGCGGACTAAGGAAGCGTGGATGTAACTAGGTTGTATAGAGGAGCTGATTCCACATACTCCCCCTTAATTTTAGAACATCTTTGCCCAGATACCTGCCCTCAGGGTGGAGAGAATGATGCATATTTACACTTGAACAATGGCACATATGTGACACTCCTTGGATGAGACCCGCCCCTTGCTGGTCCTTTGTGACTACTCTTCCTCATGGTCTGGAAGCGTTTGTCATGCAGCATGGGGCTTTGGATGGACTCTGGAGCTGGATTACCTCACTGTCTGTCACACTACTTTATCAAACACTTAGCATATTGACTTTCGTACAAAGTCATTTTAGCGGAATCTTTTTGTTATATTTCTCCGTATTCTACTTTACTCCTATAACGTAGGACATTCTGCTCATAGGGGAAATTCATTTATTTTTTCCCTTACAGACAGCGTGTCACTGTCGCTACACTACTAGAGTGTAGTGTTGTGATCATAGCTCACTGCTGCCTCAAATTCTTGGGCTCAAGTGAAGTGATCCTCTCACCTTGTCCTCCCCAAGAAACTGAACTATAAGTATGTGCCACCATGTCTGGCTAATTTTTTTTTAATTTTTGTATAGAGGGGTGGGAGTTTCGCTATGTTGCTCAAGCTGTTCTCAGACTCCTGGTCATATATATATAGACAAAAAACCACATTCTGTTACATATACATATGTATATAGAGAGAAGGCATATTATAGTCTATGAGGTTATAGTGTATATTTGTATCATTTACATTTTCTGCAGATTCCTCCTCTCTAAGAATCTTAACATTTGAGGGGTCAGAAACCCATTCTAGAATCTGAAAGAAAGTTTCAAACTCTTCTCTGTTTTGTTTTTTAATTATTTTTTATTAAATCATAACTTTTTACATTGATGCATTTACAGGGTTCAGGGTATTGCTTCAATATACAATGTGAAATGCTCACATTGAACTAAGTAACACATACCTCACAATTATACTCATTTCTTAATAGTTTTGAAAGAATGCACATTAAAAAACACGCTCCAAATTTTACATGTAATAGATTTTTATTGCACTGGAAATGCATTTTCTTCACAAAAATCATAGCAATAATAATTGCAGTGATTTATAACTCATTCACTCTGGAAAGTGTTCAAACTTGGAAAATGGCTTTGACAATGGTCTTTCCTTTCCTCTCAACAAAAGAGAAAAGTGCCTAAAGTTCAGTTCTGTGTCTCCAGAAGGCCTCTGCACAGTCAGTGAGTTTCTTGGAAGTCTATTCTCATTTCTTGACAAAAACTTCTTGAAAAATGGTAATTCAAAGCCCTGATTCTGATGAAACTGATGACTCTCACAACAGTAAACAAGACCTCTTTCAAGATTTCAGCAGACTACTTGAAATTTATAATGAAATGTGTGGCCTCCTTTGAGGCTCAAATTCTCCCTCCCCTGTCCCCACGCATTCTCCACCCCATTATCCTGTTTTAAATCTTTCAATGTTGTGATCACTTTGTGAAATCATTGTATTCTTTGTTTAATGAATTTATTCCTGTGTTTAGCTTTAATCTGTTTGCTCCATTACAGTGTAGTTTTCCCCAAGTCCATGGTTTAGTTTAACATCTATAGGGGTGCACAGAGCTATTTATACCCCTATAAATTCCATCACTCCGTGGTGGGCTGGAGCCCACTTGCACCAGCTGTGGAGGGGTATTGGGATCATATCTTCCCAACTGCACCTTCAGAGGAGCCGGCAGTGCCATATGGAATCAAATGAGAACCTGAGGCCACAGGAAAAATGTGCACCCTCATATACAGCTATCAAAATATCTTTTTTTTTTTTTTAATTTTTTAGAGACAAGAGTCTCACTCTGTTGCCCTCAGTAGAGTGCCATGGCATCACAGCCCACAGCAACCTCCAACTCTTGGGCTTAGGCGATTCTCTTGCCTCAGCCTCCCGAG
>CAUYQV010068775.1:0-16048 GCA_963574575.1 Galagoides demidoff | reverse complement strand
CAAGAGGATTGCTTGAGCCCCAGAGTTGGAGGTTACTGTGAGCTATGATGTCATGCCATGACATTCTACCAAGGGTGACAGCTTGAGATTCTGTCTCAAAAACAAAAACTAAATATTCATCAAAAATTTTGTGTTTGGGCTCGGCGCCTGTGGCTCAATCGGCTAAGGCGCCAGCCACGTACACCTAAGGTGGTGGGTTTGAATCCCTAGCCCGGGCCCGCCAAACAACAATGATGGCTGCAACCAAAAAAAAAATGGCCGGGCGTTGTGGCAGGCGCCTGTGGTCCCAGCTACTTGGGAGGCAGAGGCAGGTGACTCGCTTTCGCCCAGGTGTTGGTGGTTGCTATTAGCTGTGTTGCCATGGCACTTTACCCAGGGGGATTGCTTGAGGCTCCGTCTCAAAAAAAAAAAAAAAAAAAAAAAATTTGTGTTTGGTGGCCCAGTGCTGTTATTATCCACTACAGCTTCATGAAACCTAGCAAATCGATTACAGCAGATGTCTACTGCAACCAGTTGGATGAAATGATGAGGATGCTTGTGATTAAGCAGTCAAGAGTGGTCAATAGAGATAGGCCAGTCCTCTTGCAAGACAACGCTCAACCACATGTCACACAAAAAAGGTACCAACTGGCTACCACTTCATACAAGGAAAAATATTTAACTCTCAACAAGTGGTGGAAAATGCCTTTCACAATTTCGTTGCCAGTTGCTCTCCAGGCTTCTTCCCTAGTGGCATATACAAGCTACCATTAAGATGGCAAAACTGTGTCAATAGTTTAGGGGTATACTTTGATTAATTGTACTGTTTCTTGTTCAAGATATAATAAACTTTTGATTTGAAATCAGACATTTCTTTTTTTTTTTTATTTAAGAGACAGAGTCTCACTTTGTCACCCTCAGTAGAGTGCTATGGCGTTACAGCTCACAGCAACCTCCAACTCCTGGGTTTAGGAGATTCTCTTGCCTCAGCCTCCCGAGTAGCTAGGACTACAGGTGCCTGCCATAACACCCGCCTATTTTTTTTATCGTTGCAGTTTGGCCGGGGCCCAATACGAACCTGCCACCCTGGGTATATAGGGCCAGTGCCCTATTCACTGAGCCATAGTTGCCGCCCACTGGACATTTCACATTTAACACTCTAACTGCTGTATATCTTATATGTAACTCATGCTAGTTTTGAGCCCAGGACCTCATGAAGCATATGTAACTCATGTGTCTTATTACCTTGGGAGCCGCAGGGGCCCCGAGGAAAAAAATTTCCTTCTAATGTGGCAGTCACCATGTTAATGACCTACCATAAATAACCTAAAAAATAGTTAAGATGATAGATTCTATGTTATGTGTTTTCTACCACAATTAAAAAGAAAAAAATAATCCTGCTATAAAGTTACATTTCTTCTATAATCCAGTTAATGAAACCATCATGCTATTTAGGTCAAATCAAATCATTATATTTCTGTTCACATAGCAGCAAATATTTTTGTTCAGTTCGTTGGGAGAGGCTCATCTGCATGCATTCAGAAGTCCTCCCTATGTCAACAAAAGGCTGTTCTTTTGGTTTTTTATTTTTCAGTGGCCTGTAGGTGTTCATCTTATAAAGAATTAAAAACAATTTAATTCATTTCATTGACTTTCAAAGATACTTTAACAAATAAGCTCTTTGGACCTGTCCAATGACAATTTGCAAAGAACAAAAATTAATCAAGAACTTGATAGGCCTTTATCTGAAAAAAAAATAAAGTATCCAAATACTGTTCTCCACACCTCTAAGCATAACATTTCATCTGTAGGTCCAGACAACCAAGCCTAACATCACCAAAGGATTTAGTGACAGTTTAATAAAATATGACTAGTACAAGCAGCTCCTTATCCAGGCATCTTGGCTCTAGATTGATTGTGTTTTTTTGATCCCATTCCAGCCTCCACCCATCCCATCTGGACACTCCTCACTCTGTAGTTGGCAAAGATTCTTTCTTACTAGCACACAGAGCACTGCCATGGCCTGCCCTCACCTCCAAAGCACTGCACACACACCCTGCACCCTCTGTCCTTCCTCGTCCCTGCTGGGCTGGGTTGGCCTCACTCCTTGCCTTATAACCCACCCACCCTGTCCTCATGCCTGCTGGCAAAATGGGAAGAAGCGAGCTGTCGTTAAAGTTCGCTGGGTTCCAGTACCACATCATCCTCTATGAGTTAAGGGATTGGACAGATCCTTTAACCTTAATCTCTCCATGTGAAAAAATTTAAAAAGTAGAACAATATTGCCTCTCAGGTTGCTTCTTCACATTCTTACCTTTTAGAAGTGAATCTACTCCTCCGTTTCAAGATGCCCTGGACTATGGATCTCAAACCTGCTTACATGTTGAAACCACCTGATGATTATATGATGCAAGAAATTAAGGGCACCATTTCCAAACTATGACAGGACAGTAATACTCCACAAGATGTAAATAGCCACACTTCAGAACAGGAGGTTTTTAGATAGTAAGTTTGAAAGACACTTCTTAAACTAAGTTGAATAACTGTCCTACTAGAGGACTTTTCAGAATCTTTAATAGGAGAATTTGCATTTGAATCTCCAAACTTATGTTGACCCTGGAACTCTTTTTTTGGGCTATCCCTACCCTTCCCCCTCCCCAACACCTGTTGAGATACTGACGTCTGGAAGGACACTAGTATTCTGCCAAATACTATTTGGGAAACACAGTCCTAGAGAACGCTGAAGCAGCAAAGAGAGCAGGCTTCCGGATTCTCAGTTGCAGCCTCTTTCCTGCCCTCCCTGGAGGCTGGGTCAATACCAACAAGCTTGAGCATGCTGTGAACATCATCAACACATCCTGGTTCCCTGTGTGCCCCACTCAGGTCCCACTGGCACTGCAAGTGGCTGGAATTGGCTTGCCCGTAACCCAGGCAGAGGCAGGGCTCCTCCTCCCAGCCTTGGGAGTCTGACTTCATGGATTTATTTTACTGTTTCAGAGTTTTGCAGTGACCCTGGCACGTCATCTACTGGAGTACATACACGGTCATTCTTTTACATTATTACCGTGTAAGTCTCTTAGGCCTTTACAACCAATGTGAAAATTCCACTACAACTCTCACTGTAGATATTGATGATTTGGGCCTTTTAAATAGTCCCCATCTTAAGGCCAAAAATTACTTGAAATTTGAGTTCCAAATAGGAAAAAAAAGGTTGAACTCTCTCTTCTTTGAAAATGCAGTCTTGTACTGCATTCCAGATCAACACCCTTGGCACCAGCCCTTGCCAAACATTTACAGTGTAAAAATTACTGGATTCAGGCAGTACTTGGCCAACATGAACCCACCCAATCAGCTGTGAGGTCTCTCTTAAATTTATGCTGTCTGTTCAGTGGAAAGATTCTTTTATCTACTGTCAGCTCACATCTCATCCTTCCTGGACATTCTTCACATCAAGTTGCCTACTTTCCCTTGGTTTCTCGACTTGAATTAGAAGAATGCTTGTAATGTTTAGGGATCAAAATAGAACACTAGACTATAAAAGGGCAAGAGTTAGCATCCCCTTCTATCTGTCATGTTAAAGCCTTCATTAAATAGCTTTTTAGATGTGAATTAGTATTTCTTCCACACACAACTCTGTTCTGATGGCTTCTCCTCAGACAGACTCTACAAGGCCAGGGAGGTGCAGCTGAGTTGGTTTTAAGAAAAAGTCCCGGGATATGCAGTGTTTTAACTTGAAGGCTCCAAAACATGTTTTTTATCCAAATGCAGGTACAACATGTATCTGAACTAACCCCTCTGAGCAGACAGGAAGTAACCTTTTGTGAAAAATCTCGACTGGCAATACAGTGGAACTCCATCTCAAAACAAGAACAAAAACACTCCTGGACAAAATATAGTAAAAGTTGTTTTAAACGTATAGCCAGACTCACGAGAAAATAGGGCACATTTCCAGGACCAAAGTAAAGAAATAAGACAGTCAGCTGACCGTAAAGCAGTGGCTGGCCTGAGGTAGGCCTTCTGATCTCAGTAACCTAGAGGTTTTTGTGGGCCCATAAAAGTTTTGGAGCTAGGATTGAGTCTTCTGCCCAAAGCAGGGCCTTGAGTGAGAGGATGGGCTACAAGTTTGATGTATGTATGTCCCTAAGAATTCATATCCATAACCTCTCAGAATTCTGTAGTTTAAATTTATTCCACCCAGGAATTTAATTGCAAACTGAGAAAAAAGCAGGCACAGTTGAGAAATGCTTATGGATCTGCAAGAGTAAACCCAAATCCTCTGGCAAGCTATTTCCTGAACCCAGGCCGTACCGGATTCCCATAGATAAGTGCAAACTATACATGAGCTCACAATCTAAAATTACCGAAAACTCAAGGAATATTATTACCCAGACCTAGAGGGTTTACTATATATGGAAAGCACAAAAAGAAGTCAGCCCTGTCAACAGTTTTTCCCTTGCTCTCTCCAGAGTTAACAATAGTTGTTAAATAACACATACATAGAAGATTCTCTACATATCATTATTTCTCCTATAACATGAAGTATGTTCCTAAAAATATCACTTCATTGGGAGGTGCCTGTGGCTCAAAGGAGCAGGGCGCCAGCCCCATCTACCAGAGGTGGTGGGTTCAAACCTGGCCCCGGTCAAAAAAACTACAAAAAAAAAATATATATATATATCACTTGATTACGAAATTTTTGGCCCATGAGAGTAGCAGGACTAATGTAGGAAATAGGTTCAGAGCAGAACATTCCAAACTATACAGTGATAGAGAATTAGGTATAGAAATAATTCACTAAAAAAAAAAATAAACTCAGTAAAAATTCCACCCTTTTAAATGTTGCAAATTGTATTTTAAAAAAATACTATGGTTAATATGGCTCTTTACCTTGATTTTAAAAAAATCAACACATGAAGTTTCCTGGTGAAGATGAGCGTGTTGTAGCACTGTGGCTTTGAGTTACAGAGACTAGACGGAAGGGAGGACGTTCTTAGGACCAAGTGTCACAACACCAGAGGTGAATGGCTGTGACTCACTGTCTTGTTATTCCTTCTGCACTGGCTTAAAATAGAAATTCAGCTTTTGTTGTGTTGCCAGGTTGCTTTTTTTTATTTTAAAAAAAAATAAAAGGCTATTTATGTGGTTCCAAAATAAGACTGAAAGCCATGAAAACGCTGTTCTGCCGCCGTCAGCATGAAGGCCTTTTCTTCCCTCCGTGACACATGCTTCTAATCCCCTAAAAGCAAATGATGGCTCCCCAGGGTTCCGTTCTCTTTCCTTTGGTTTTTCTGCATGGTCCCAGACGATGCTCCCTGGGACTTCATGATACCCATCACTCTCACAGTACCTCAGCTTTCATCCCTTCCAAAGCTCCTCTTCCGAGCCCAAGCCAGTCCCCGCATTCCTATAACCGGACATGCCCGCATCTTGGCGATGCGATATAAAATGCTTTTATGAGGAAAAGTAGGCACGCTCACAAGCACGATATACGCTTGCACTGCCCAAAGACACACAGAAGTGAGACAGGTCAGGTGGGTGTGGGTTTTGTGTGTTCCTTCCCAGAACCCCACTGGCATCTGGCCAGCATTGTCACAGTCACTTAATGTGACTCAGTGGTGCCACCGAAAATCACCTCACACTTTTAAATGTCTGATTGTTAATGTTTTGTGAATTTTACTGCCATCCCAAAATCCCTAATATATACAGACATATATATAAATACATATGTCTGTATATATATTACCTTCTTTCCATTGTGAAAAATCATATTTTGAGCTAATACAATATCTTATTTTAATGATTTTATTGCCTATTTTACCTACCGTGTATGAACAAATTCACATCATCTATCTCTTATAACAACAGAGAATCTGCATGTAGTTTTCACATTCTCAGGAAGAAGAAGTTTGTTTGGGACACAAAGCTGGAAAATGGGATCTTGTACCACAGGGCAAATGAATTTACTTGGAGGCGGGGATTGGGGGATGGAATAAGGCAGTAAAGTAGGTATTAACCGTACTTAAGTCCACCCCACAACTCTAATGAGATTTTCATGATGCCTCTAAGTGTCACAACCCACTCTTGGTGACTGAGACTGTTAGCATCTTAGTTAACTAAAGAAACAGTTATAAGAAAGTTAAATGATCAGAATTGAATCTGGCATCACTTATGTGCTTTTTTGAGGAAAAAAAAAAAAGGATACTTGGAAGTTTAGAATCATCAGAAATGTTTCCTTGACCTGCTCCTGTATGGGCACTCATTCGAGTAACTAGCACCAAGCTGCATATAAGGAGATAAAACTGACCAAGTATGCGCATGTCTTCTAGAGGCTTAGAGTCCATTGTGGGTGGAGAAGATACAAATACAGTTCAGAGATTTCATTGCAATAGTGAAGGCAGTGAAAGATCAGATCCATGTTACTAATTCCCAGGGACCCTTCTGGTAGGGAGTGTTTCAGGGCTGGATCCAGGATCCCAGGCCCTGCCAGCTTTGTATGCCAGCCATGCTCACAGGAGGAAGAAAAGTGGTGCCTGTAAGCAGAGCTGAGAGTTTCCTGCAGAAACAGCTCTGTGTCTTCCTCCACGCAAGATATTAGGAGCAATGGAGACCCCAGAGTTCCTGACAGTAGAGCAGAGACGCAATCGTTTTTTGAGCAAATCACTTTCAAGGGTCCTGTTTCTAATCAGCCGTATTGAGCAAAACATACCCCTCTTATCCAATCAGGGTGTAGCATTGTTAGAAATGAACTAATTCGTGGTTCTCAAAGTGTGGTCCACAGACCAGCAGGGCAAGAAAGCATCATTTGGGAACATGTTAGGAATGCAGTGGCCCAATCTCAGACCTATGAATGAGAAACTCAGAGGTACAGCCCAGAAATCTGTATTTTAAGAAGCCCTCTGGATAATTCTGATACTCCATAAAGCTTGAAGCCACTGAGGTTATTAAAACGAGAGGATAAGTGCCTAATGTTGTTGATAGAGTAGTTACCTTCAGCTGCTCTCTAGATCTTCATCTAGACAGCAGAGTTGCCTATGTGTCAGGGAAGGATCTTCCTTTGGCACAGAGGACTTACAGGAGGTGTTCTGCATCTGGCTCATATAGGAGAGCACTGAGACACTAAGCGTAATTCAAAACAAAGGGACCCAGTTTCCCTGTTTGTCCCACTTCTCATGCCATGAGATGAGCACCTGTCTAGCATGAGCCTGTACAACTTAGCCTATAGCCAACTCCTGTCCTAGCGTGAGGAGACAGGAAGGACGAAGGAGGGTGTGACATTGTGCTGGAGGACTTCTGGACAAGGTGATAGAGACAAAACAGAGGACCGTGGGGATTGCCAGCCCTGGAGTCCAAGTGCAGTGTGTGGATCTGACACATGACTTTAAGTGAGCGAGTGTGGCTGGCTTAAACTTAAGGCAGGAGATGCTTGCCTGAAACTGGGGTAGATAGCGATCTGTGTTCCATTGTTCAAGACAAGGGCCAACAAAGTGGCAAGGATCAAGACCTACACATTAGAGATAAAATTTCAGTGCTTCTAGAGGAGGGAAAAAAGCAAATTGAATTTACCAGATGCTTTATTTCACCTTAAAAATTGATAAAATAACTTGTAAGAGAGAGCTTTGCAGAGACTCAAATAGTCGAACTTAACTTATAAAATCAGAATAATAAGATTTCCCAGGTGTCAAACAGGCCCTGGGCACATGTGGTCTTTCTACTCAATCCTTACCATGCTAACATGTATATCTACATACTGTCTGTCATTACCATTTCCAACTAAGAGGTACATGTAAACTCTTGGATTTCTTTTGACTTGGTGAGGAGTTGCCAGTTACATTTCAATTTGAAGAGGTTCTACCTGGTCTTCGGTGCCTTTCTTTCCTTTACCCATGCAATAATCTTTGGCCCCACCTTGTGTTAGGCTGAAAGAGGCAGACAAAACATCAGGATTGAAATCACTCGCATCTCCCAACTCGCAACCGACAGTTTCAAGAAACTTTCAGGTGGAAACACCAATAGAGTCATTAGTTTCATGTTCCATCTCGTAATTCTTATCCCCCTTACTCATTTATTCCAACTGTTAGTGCAAAAGGGACTCTATTGAGCTGTCCAAGGAGGCAAATGGTCACTTCCTGCCCCTCCAAAGTAACCTAAAGATGGTGATGAGGGGGGAGTAGTGCTGGCCTCTCCTACAGAGAGGAATTGTGGGAAAATGTCCTCAGATTTACCCCTCTGCGCTGCCATGCAGTCCTTCCGTGTCATGCTTATAAATATGTTTGGTAAGGAGCATTCCTTTTAAATATTTTATTAAGGATCTCTCCAACCTTATCTGTCCTCTTTGTCCCTCCTAACGAAGGAGCTGAAGAGCCCACCCACAACTAAGAGAAACCTCCCCTGACCTTCAAAGAAGGGAATGGAGCCAAACTGCACCTGACCTTGGTGGCTGATTCCAGCTCCCATACTAGTTAGAAATCCTTCCTGGTGGTGCTGGTTGGAAACAAAAATATATACAATTTATCTTTCTCAATTATGATTAAAAGTGCTATGAAAAACACAGGCACTGTGAGAGCGCACAATGAGGACGTGGCTGCCCCGTGAGTGTCCGGGGAGGTGCCTTTCCTGGCTGTCTGTTCCATGAGGAGGTGCCAACCAGGGAGCGTGCAGGGGTGTGGCCTGAGTGTGGGGAGGGTAGCTGGTGTATGGGCTGAAGACACTGCACAGGAGAAGCAGCAGAGCCTGAGGAAGGACAGGGAGGCACTGGGAGACTGAACATGGAAAGTGAAGGAGAGAGAGGTAGTAGGGAGGTGGGGAGGCCACAGCATGCAGGCCTGGTGGGGTAGGGGCAGTTTGCATTTCATCCCATCAGCCCCAGAAAGCCTTTTGTTGGGGGTGGGGTCCTAAAGTACATTGAGAGTTGTATTTTGAAGGCTGCACTGTGGGCAGTAATGCTGCCATGGTGCTGCAGGCTTGAAAGTGATGCAGGCTGTTGCCCAAACTGCTCTTCCAGGCTGCATGGGGTCTACTCTTTTGTGGGTGAGGGGTGCTGACAGGGCCACCATGTCTCTATGCTCAGAACACTCCTTTGGGTGGCCTGTGTGCTGGTCTTGGCATTAAACAATTGGCCCACTCTCAGACAGCCCATCCAACCTCACCTTGGAAAAATCATCCTATGACTTCAACTTCACCTATCTGGATCACAGTTTAGTAACCTCTCCTGGCATCCTGTGGGCCAACTGCTTCCTACCCCCAGGCGCAGGCCAGCAGTGCATGGGCTCAAAGCGATGGGGAGACTTCTTCCTCATTCCTGCCAAACACAGCCAGACACCCAGCCGATGAGGTCAGATTAGCCTGTTTACCTGAACAAGGTAACAATTTACCAGAAGCTCAGGTGCCCAACTTACAGTGTATCAGTGTGGAATCTGAGTTATAAATTAGTCCCTTTTTGATAAATATTTTAATAAGTCACGTATTTTGGCCTTGTCTTTTGAGTCTCCCTTAGGGTCTGGTATCTTCCAGGATATAAAATATGCCTTTAGTAAATGTCATGCAGTAGAACCATAAGTTGACCACACAGGGACTATAACAAACTGGTCAACATATGGAGTTGGTCAACATAAGGCATCAGTAGGCCTGCTCTACTGATACATACATGTAATGCATGTCTGGTCTACGAAAATTAGGTCAATTTAGGTAGATGGTCAGTGTAGAGAGGTGGTCTACCAGGGAGAGTCTATTGTATTTAATAAATTAAATTGAACAGCAGCCCCACAGAGGGGCTGGGCCTAGTGGTGGGCCACCTGATGTCAGCACCTGGCCAAATTGTGTGCTGACACATATGTGGCATACAAACTGCTGCCAAGTGTCCTAAACCTCCTGGCCACTGTCAGAACACCAGCCTCCTGTCTCACTCACTTTATGAAACTCTGGCCTCTTGGCACCTCCATCTAGAAATCACCATGCGTCACCTCAAAGATTAAAGATGTAACAAAGGCAAGACACACAGACAACCAGGAAGGGAAAGGAGAAAGCATCTTCTGAGCACCTGCTCTGTACCAGATGTTCAACATCAGGACTCAACCTTTCTGCAAGGTTGATGTAACTGCCATTAAATAGATGAGGACAGTGGAGTTCAGGTAGGTAGGTTAAAGGACTTGTCAAATCCTGACAATCTATGATGATGACACCACTGCCCTCTAGCCAGGGAACAGAATGAGAGTCTGTCTCCAAAAAAAAAAAAAAAATCCTGACAGTCAAGAGGAGACTAGTTTGGGGTTCCCACTTGATGGCTACTCTGTGCTTCCCTGTGAGGAGGAATGAACTCACAGCACCTTGAAGACAAAAGCCCACAGCTCTGCCTGAGCCTCTTCCCACCCATCGTCCATGCCGCACACACTGCCCACAGCACTCTGTCAGCATCTGCCTGTTCCCCCAGCATCCTGTTCTCCTTCTCACACCCCCAGGAGAAGAGATGTGTTCCAAATCTTGGCCCCCAGCTCCTCAACCCTCCCTAAAGTTTCCAGACATTTCCTGCTTTGACGTAATTGACTGCCTCTGGGAGGATGGGAAATCAGCATTGGGCAGTAACGGCCCTCCCCGGAGATTTCCTTAAGGAGTTCTGAGCCAGGGTTGAGTGGGTGAGCAAAATCATGGCTCCATGTTTTCCAGAGTCTTTCACCAGACTTCCCACAGCGGCCAGGAAGTGGAGGCAGATGAAATGATAGTTTGAAACCCCTGGAGGCCTTTGCCTCTGCTTCTTCAATTAATTGAATACCATACTTTCCAATGACTGGAGTCTCAAGCAACTGCCTGGGTTAATGGAACCTGCAATCAGAAGCCTGTCTCATCACACAGAGATGATGTCACATGTAATGGTAGAGTAGGTGACAGCTGGAGATTGGAGCCTTTACAGGGCCCCAGAATAATCATCAAATCAAATCAGAGATATGTGCTGTTAGGGAGATATGAGAAAGTGTTTGATGCCACCAAGGCAGCTCCCCAGCTGGAAGATTAAAGAACTGGTCCTGTGGAAAGTGCCCAAGTACCCATCTACCAAGCTGAGGCAGCAAGAGATATGTAAATGAGCTTTGTATCTACCAGAAGTCCTCTAAGGAAGTGGTCCCCAATCTTTTGGCACCAGGGAGTAGTTTCACAGTAGACAGTTTTTCCATGTACGGGGGGTGAGGTAGGGAGGGGCATTAGATTCTCACAACTTAGATCCCTCCCACATACAGGTTACAGTAAGGTGCTCACTGCTATGAGAATCTTAATGCTGCTGCTGAAGTGACAGGAGGTGGAGCTCAAGCAGTGATGCAAGCACTGCAGAGTAGCTATAAATAAGGATGAAACTTTGCTCACTCGCTTGCTGTTCACCTCCTATTGCACGGCCCAGTTCCTAACAGGCCACTATCCAGTACCAGTCCATGGCCCACTAAAAGGACTCTAAGGAAAAGGACTCTGTAGGGGACCCAAAATTATAATAATAAGCTCAGGATATAGTGGAGTCACAGTAAAAAAAAAAATTGGCCAAGCTGCTGTTTAAGAAACTCTAAGTCCAATTACCTACAAGAGCTTTCCTTTTATAAGGGGAAGGGGCATAAGTTGGGGACAGGAGTAAGGAAGGGTTATTGGCTATTACTTAGCTATCCTCTTCCCTGTCCTCCTGCTTGTCATCATCCTCTCACAAGTAAGAAAGGGCTTCCAATTATTTACCTGCCCAGGGTGTCCAGATAGGAGAATTGCAGGGTACAAACTTATGACATTGTTATTTAAATATCCATGCCCCTTTATCCAGCATCCTCACAGAAATCCCTGGACACCCCCCCTTTGCTGCCTCTGTCAGGAATTGGTCTGCCTGACCAGCACAGACCCTCTCCGTGGATGCCCGCTGATATTTGCAGGACTGCCTGGCCGCTGTGTGATTCATCTCTGCAGCACCATCTTAACTTCCATTGTGTAACAATTCCTAGTCTAATGTGCAGATGGTTGTATAGACAGACAAATGACTTGATATCTGAGCGACTAGATGAATAAATGAGTGAACAAATTTGCAAGATAGCTACCTGCTTAAGAGATGGAGCTGTTACCGGCAAAACATTTTTTTCTCTATACAAAACTACAACAGACACAACTGAGATTGGAACCCTCAGCCTGGGCCATAGGCTGACTAACCAAGCTACTGGTTCAGAAAGACATGTCCTAGCACAGTTTAAAGCCTGCTTTGTTTGACCCATTCCCATAATATATGGCTACACAACCAAGGCATCTCCTGAGACCAGACCTCTTGGCAAGCCAGAGCTTTTCACTGACCTGTTCTTTTTCTTCCTTTCAGATTATCAAGGAGGTCCCTCCTCCCCCTGCTGAGGAGAGCGAGGTAAGTCACCAGAGCAGGGTACCGCCAGGTGGGTGGGGTAGCAGCATGGGTCATAAGAGCTGACCTGATACTCTGACACTCAACCCCTTGCACAGCAGAGCTGAGTCAAGCCCCCAACTGCGGTGTCAAGCAGGAGGGAGGGTAGTCTTTGTCCCTTTCCAGCAAGGAATGAACAGGAACTGAACTAAACTGACAGCCAGAGACAGAAGGGGTTTGAGGGGTTTCTCCCTCCAGAAATAAAATTTCAGTGGTAAAGGTAAATGTTTATATCAGTACCATTATTTGGATCTTTGAGGTACTGCTTTTTCCTCTAAAACAAACACTTTAGAGTTTCCCTGCAGAGACTTAGGATTTTTGTGTGTAGATCAGCACAGTTTGCCATGTTCTCCAACTATTGGTTCTAGGTACAGCCTGAGGTCAAAATATTACAGTTTTCTTTAATTTAAAACAATATTACCCAGAGATTTGCCAGGCAGCAATGAAAATATGCTGGAGATGGATATTCTAATATTCTGGTTTGCTCCCAAATCTTTATCATAAAGAAAACAGAAATCTTGGGCTATAAATTGGCCAGTAAGCAGTCCTGATGCAAGAGTGGCCCGGAGTAGAATACAGTGGAGGTGTTAGAGGCTGGTGGAGAGGAAGAGCATCCCTGGGTAGGAGTGCCTGGCATGTGGCTTGCCCAATCTTCTGACTCTGTAGAGGCAACACCCACCAACATAGAAGCCAGGGTACAGATCCCAGTGCTTAGTGAAATGAAAAGATATATTGATAGAGTTTCAAGTTCTTGTCCCTAAGGTTCGTTGTGTGCAAACCAAGCACCACCTCCTCACCCTCCTCTTTCCAATGCCTTTGTCCAGTTTTCTACATACAGAAAGAGCAATGATTAAATTTAAAATTCCATGTGGCTTTTATATCCTGAACCATATGCCTGTAAGCCAAGGGGTTTAATAGCTGCAATCAATTAAAACACATCTTGTTGGAATGCTAACTTTCTGCCCAGAAATCAAGGGAGGAAATTACATCGCTGTGCAAAGCAGAGGGAGGAAAAAACCCTCTTTACATCCATGAATGCCTTTCCTTCGTTCTTCAAGAGAAAGTACCGTGGCTAGTTCCAGTGCCACAGTGGCAGTTTAACTTTGTCTCTGCTGTGTGCAGCTATCTTAGACTCCCAGAGACCCCTTTGATGGGGGTCACCCCATTTGCCCCGAGGTGAAGAATGTCTCCTCCCTCCCTGTGTTGCATTAGAGGAATGTCGCTCTTCTTCTGGTTCTTCCTCTTCATTGGCCTTTAGAAAGTGACATGGCAGCCACCGTGGCCAAAGTACACTTGCGGGTATAGGCAGAAGACAGTGGGGGTCTGCTTTCCCACAGACCCCAGATCTAGCGCAGACTCCACACACAGCACAAACTTAATAAATATTTGCAGAATGAAGTACCCCAAAGCACAATTTGGGAGCCAAGGAAAAAAAAGCCCAAAGGAAAGAGAAGTAGTTGAGTTTTTCCAGTTTCATGAGAGTTGTACTTTCCCTGAAGACAGCAGACCTGTTTCTGAAGCAGAATGACAACCTTTGGATACTTGAAATCTAAGGTGCTGTGTTAGGTTAAAGCAGCATCCTCGCCTGTGCCTTCTCTCACCCTATCGCAGGTGTACCGCCCATGGCAGTTTTGTTACTTAATCCCACTGCCTTGGCCAGATCTGCGCTGGACAGATAAATCAAAAGCTTCTCCTCAACCCCTTCATCACCCTTTGAAACCCTCTGGCTTAATCAATCAAATATGATATGAGAAATAAACCAAGAAAGTCCCCAAACTGGAGACCTGGACAATAAAACTTAAACATAGTGCATTTTAGCATCAGGCAGTTTTCAGCATGTGCTGATTGCCTGAACATGTGTGTTGGCCCTGAGGGTTCCTTAGCTCTGTAAGTTAGGCAGCCCTAATCTCCTTCCTAATGCGTTTTGGCAGAAAAAAATAGAAGAAGGAAGAAAGAAATCCCACAGAAACAGATAATTTAAGCCATGCAAAACATTTTATACAATGCCCTAAAAATCATAGTCTCAATCTGGACAAGCTTCTCCACTCTGGCTCCCTGTGTTCAAATCCCACAACATCTAACACTCAATTAATAGCTATTTGAAGTCAAACTCCCTCAGCCGTGCATGTGAACAAGTTAAGCATTGATTATCCAAACTTTCATCAGTTCTATAACCATCATATCCAGAGGGAGGCATGTCTGCTATTCAAATAATGAACCTTAGAGACTGAAGACAACTTTATGAATCTTTATAATGAGTTCTCAGTGATCTTCTTTAATGGGTAATATTAACATTTATTATATGAAAAGACATGAATTTCTAAGATTCCATGTAACCAACAGCAATACTCTTATACGGAGTACAAAGAAAAATTTGAAATGTGGAGAACTCAACAAAAGCAAGGAAGCTCAGTTTTAACCACTAAGAGGGGGCATTTCCTCAGTGAAGAGTCCTCTGCGAATGGCTCCAGAATGAGGATGTCTCACTAAGCCTTTAGTTATTCCAAATAATTGGAGGTTTATGGAAGAACACAATTATGGAATGGTTTCCTTGTTAATGCAATTAACGTCCATGGATTTTATGGCCACATCTGAGTTTGTATCAGACCAATTCAAGCCAGTCCAGGAAGAAAGATCCCAGGTAGACTGAGGTGGGGAAGAAACTGAGGCAGCTCCAGATGCCAGCCTCCTCGCTGGCACTTTCACCCCCACTCCTGGAACTAATCCCTCGGCTTTCTCCTAACTGTGGTTTGTACAGGCCCCTGGGTCCTGACTCTACCTGGTGGCATTCCCAGCCTTCATTTCAGCTTCTGTCCCCAGTGCTGCAGCCTGAAACAGTCTCAGTTTCTATCTTCCCCTTCCCAACAGGGCAGTATACTTAGTCCAGCTCATCTTTTCACTCCAGACCACAGATTATAAGTCACAGCTCACAGCTAACCAATGGACCGGCTGCCCTTGGGTCCAGTGTGGCCAAAGAGAAAAGTCATGTGCTCCTTCACACACCACCTGAGCATAGTGTGAGGAATTTCCCTTAGGAGGAGGAGAGGACCTGGTGCAGGCACCATGGCCTCTCTGGAACAGTATCGTTCGATAAACTAAATGTCAGCCTAATTAAATACTATCAGAATACAAGCTACAGCCAGGAATCCACGCAATGTCCTTCTCCCACCTCCCATTCCTGCAGTTCCCCCAAGATCCTGCTGTTCCCAACTTCACACACACTTGAGAGGGAATACATAGCAGGAAACCCCATGATGGACTAGGAAGTTGGTTACAGCTTAGCGCCCAGCAGTACTGTGTCTCGGACACACAGACCTACAGGTGAAGGATCGTGCTAGAACAAAGAAGGTACTTCCCATGTCTTCCTGTCTCCTCTCTCCCTCCATCAAAGGCACAGCTCATGTGGGCACCTGCAGTGTTCTTTCTTAGTCACACTGCCTCAGCCAGCCCTGCACTGGACAGAAGAGTAATACATTTCATTTGCTGATGAAAAACAAAACATTCCCTTCAGGGAGCCCAGAGCTCCTCTCTACTACCTTCATTTCCCATTGAAAAACTCTGGCTTAATCAATTTAATATGATGCCAGAAATAAATCAAGAACCACCCAAACTGACAGCCTGGGCAACAAATGTTACAACATTATACTCTTTAGCATCAGGAAAATTAAG